>ML804359.1:137213-174732 GCA_009831015.1 Picea engelmannii | reverse complement strand
AAAAGGGCACTCACATGCCTTTGAGTATAACTGGGTCTTCTTTTGATTTTAAAAATTATTTATTTTGGAACCATTATACATGGCTATGTTTATCTCGAAGACTTGACTCAATGATTTGTTTGGTCTTGTAGAATCAACATGCAATCAGTCTTTCAATGCTCTGTCTCACTCAGTACCCATTTGGTTTACAAGAAGTGATGAGTTTGAAACCCTAGTCTGAATCGGATTGTTTGAGCCACACATACTTATTCTCTTTATCATTTGATTGCCAACATCTTATGGTATTTAATTGCAAGTTGTTTGAAAATGGTTTAGTTGTTGATAATTTCACTTTGAGTTTGAAGTCATGCATTGGAATTGTAGGTTTCGAGCTCTTCTTTATAAATGATGGATTATGAGATTCAAACCTTGGTTTTCAAATTGATATATACGATGTAATACAGTCAAACATTGGTTATTCTTTTGATTATTTGTGGCCTGTTGGAGTTTTGATCAACATAACAATGATGTGGCTAAGGTTGATTTTGTTGTCATAGCTGTTGATATCATTCTCATTTGGTATTCACGAATGGTTATTTGAAGGGTATTGCGAGATGGTTAATAAAGGATAACAAAATCAAAGTTATATTGTGGTGGTATTGGATAATGGATTTTAGTTTTAATAAGCATACTATATGGCTTTACTACTATTTAAGATTCTTTGTTAAAGCATAAATCCTTACATGCATATTTTAATTGAAATATACATATGGATATGGTTAAGTGAGCATGTACGTAGATGATGTTGCAAGTTTTCATTTAAAAGAAAGAAGTAACTAATGGTATATGGATGATTAATAGACACATTAATCATTCATAAATTCCACTTTACGCAAATTATTCCCTCTAATCCCTTGCATTTATTTCCTGTTTTCATATATGCCCCGTTTATGTAATTAGGATGAAATATGTGGCATCTTAAATGACACAGTTTGGATGTATAATCAAAAGGCATGTTTTTGTTATGACAACTATGGAAATACAACCTTGGATACATTCTTGGAATTGTTGGTTTTTGGTTTAATTGAGACAAAGAAAAATAGGGACAATCTTGGTTGATGACTTGGTGAAAGTGAAGTTCATTAAAAGGAAGTCGTATACTTATTATATAGTTTCCCTCATCGATCTCACTTTTCATAAGTTTTTTTTCTCTAAACTCCCTATCATTAATTTCCTTTCTCCATTAGAGTCCTGTCTATATAATAAAATATGCATAAGAAAAGGAAATGTATGATGTGGTCAGCATGGTAAAAAGAACAAAGCAAAAGATAAGAAATGATTTGTTGATTGGTAGACAATTGTATATTGATATAGTTTGAAATAAAATATGGACAATCTTCTTTTGGAAGTAATGATCAACATGTATGGTTTGCAGATTTTGATGTTGTTTATTGGATGTGATGGTTGGATGATGTATTTCTGTCCTTGTTGCATTTTTTCTTTTCATATCCCATTTGTGTTTCATGGTAGAGTTTTGTCAGAGCCAATTTTATCATTTATGCAAATTGTATTAGATGTCTTATCTTACTGTTGTTTTATGCTTGTGATGATTGAATTGTCATGGTTTTAGATGAGCTTCTTCATTAGAGGAAACAATAGAGGTGGGAACAGAGGAAGAAGAGGCTGAGGGCCTAACACCTTTTTGTTGCATAGCGGGCACAAGAAACCTAGTTTTTATATTTATTTTGAGGCCGACTCTGATGAGTTCCAACACCTGGTCCAAACAAGTCACTTGAACCTTGGTGGTCAACAAGCCTTGCCACAACCTCATGCAAACCAAAATGTTATCTTGCAGCCTCAACCTGGAATTGTGAACATCCCTAAGTATTATGTGCAACCTAACATTGATGGATGGGGTAATTTACCTGCTAATCCTTCTTCTAGAACCAATCATTAGCCTATGCCTCCCCCTCCTCCACTGATTCATACTATTGTTTCCAATGCATCTGTTCTTTTACTTCCAGTTCAGTCAGTTATACCTATTCACACAACTACTACACATGATTCCATGCCTCCTCCTCCTCCAAAGTATCATAAAACCACACCACATCGATCCCAGAATGACAAAGGTAAACAACCCATTACTTCAATCATCATGGCTAAATCCTCTTCCTTTGCTCATTTAAAGATTAATTTAGTAGGTAGTGGGAAGATAATTTTACGTGAAGAGCATCATGAAATTGTCCGGCTGGAGGAGAAGAAGTCCCAATATTAGGACTTTATTAAAGAAAGAGAAGATTTTTTCAGGAATCCTGAATTATTTTAATCGTGTTTTTGACTAATTTTGACTATGGCACTTTTTAAGGATAGATGACAAAACTGTAATATTTGATTTTTAAAACTTTTAAAATATCATGTTATTTTATGGGAGACACAAGTGTTATATGCAATGATTATGAGATGCATGTTTTTAGTATTTTATATGATGATGATATATGTTTATATTTGATTGGTTTTATGATGGAGTGACAAGGAAAAACTATTTGTGATTTTTGAAATAAAGAGATACATAAATAGAGAGGGACCCCACCTATTTAGTTATTATTGATTTATTATTATCCTTATCAATAAAGTTATTTGTCCTATTTCTTAACTAAAGTTATTTAACTTTAGTAAACTAAAAGTAGTTCAACTACTTGATGAACTACCTTTTAGAAAATAAAAGGAAGAACCAAAGGACAAAGAGGACATGAAGAATTAGAGAGAAAACACCTATGATAAGGTTTGCTCTTGTTTTATATTGAGATTTTTGAATTTCATCTCTCTCTTTTCTTTTTTTTTGAGTTTCTTAGAAAGACTTAATCCTCTTGTTGATAACAGGATCTTTCTAGAGGTGGAAAAGAAGATAGGACTAGGAAGCATCGATATTTGACATGCTTCATCAGGTCATTAAATTCTCTTGATAGCTTGTGTAGTTTTATTAGAATTTATGAATTAAGTTTCAGGTCTAATTAAAATTATTTTGCAGAGTCAAGTCTTTGTGGGCTTGTGACTTGGTTGATCCAGTGTATTCAGTCTTGGTCTTTTTATTTTAGACACCATTTGTCTATGTATGATGTTCAATTCCATCTTATACTTCTAAGTATGATCTTGGTCCTCACCCTCATAGGGGTTTGAAAAGAGGCATTCTTGTTGTAATTCAGAAAATCATTTTATCAATAAAAAATTAGTTTTTTCTTGATTAAGACTTGTGTATTTCTATTTTTTCAGATTGTAACATTTCTTTACTTCATTCATTTAATTTTTGGGATCATTTACTTACAGATTTTTACATTTTTTTAATGCCAAAATACACAATTTTAAAATAGCATCAGGTCCAAGAACATATTTTTTGAGGGTTGATTGATATTTTTGCAAGGCTATAAACTCAGGGTAACATTCCTGCATATCTTACCTTATCCTAGTAAGATTTGAAAATACTTGAGTGAGGACTTTCCATTCCTCGCCTCAACATTTATTTGGCGACCATGCTGGGGAGTAATCTTTTACTCTCTAGTTTTTATTTTTATTTTGTATATTTGTTTTATTTTATCAATGACTTTTCCTACCCAACAACATCCTGGTTTTAGATTTTCTGATCAAACAAACATCACTTCTTGTCTTGTTGAATTTATTCTTGAAACTAACCATAACCGAAAAGAGCTTGAACGTTATTGGGAAGCCATAGCAAGAGACAATGAAATTGAAGGTCAAAGAGAATCCCTTCATAGGCAAGCTCAAAACATACCTCCTTAGTGATTTTTTGTCTTATGTCCACCCATTCACGTCATTCTAGATGCCAAAGAGGCCAATCACCTAAATTCGATCCTCTCCTAGAAATAGGAAGGAAGAAAGAATTTGTTGAAAATCTTCAGCCTAAACTCAAAAGGTCCTATTCAGATTCTTCTTTTGAAATAACAAGTATTTCAGTCTCTTTCCCTCCTTGGCAACCAACAATGACTTCATTCAGTGGTGGTGGTGGTAGTTCTAGTGGTTCTACATCATCACAAGCTTCAACATCTTTCTTAATTGGGAGTATATACAACCATTATAACCATATTGTTTCCACTTCAAACCCAACCAAACTAATTAAACGATTTGGTTTTGTTCAAATTTGAAGAAGACTTAAATGCTACTCCATGGCATGTGTCTTATCCTCTTAATTTATCTACGACTACAACTCCCTTGCCTAAATTCAAAGATCATTTACCAAAAATTTCTACAAATGGCACTATATTTGTTAATGAACATCTCAGTGCCTTTTCTAATGCTCTGCATCATATAGGGGAAAATGATGAGAATGTTTGCATGTGTCTATTTGTCAACTCTTTAGAAGGTAAAGCTACAACTTATTTTTTTGAACCACCTCCCAAATTTTTCTCTACTTGGATTGAATTATCTTACTGGTTCAAATATACATATGGACAACCCTAAAGTCCAACAAATAAGTTCAAAGACTACAATAATATTGTTTTCAACAAGGGTGAAACCGTCAAATATTTCAATCTACGTTTCACTAAATTATATAATCAAATCCTAGATTTAATCAAAGCTCATAATCATGCTGTCTTGATTCATTATTATAATACCTTACCTGTGGCTTACATACATGGTCTTGAAGAAAAGAGCGTTGATAATCTAGGATCATCTTTACAAATATGTTTGGAATATGAAGAGAAATTGATTAGGACAAGTCTTCCAAGTGAAGTCTATGTCAAACAAAATGACATATCAATTGTTTTACAACTGGAACAAGATATGAGCAATCATATGACTATTTTTGAAAGAAAAGGGGTGACTTCTACATCAACCCTTGTCAAAACTTCCACACAAGTTGCTTCAATAAATCAACCCTTTAATTTCCAATCTCCTACTCAACCCAAGGCTATTCTTCACAGGGCTTGATGTAATTTTTGTGACGATAATCATGATGAAAGTACCTGTGAAGTAAAAAAGAGAGCACAATAGCGAATCTTTGGCAAAAACGTTGATACATCTATTGTTGCCTTAGATTGGGCTCAAGAAGAGGATGTTATGATGGTAGATACAAGAAATAAATTATACGCTAACAAAGGGAAAGTGGTAATCCAAAAACCACTTTTTCCCCACATTCATTCTCCCAACAGACAAACCCTCAGGTCACTAAGGGTACCCAAAGTCAAGAGGTTTCTACCTCTTCTCCTTCTTGTTCCAAATACAATATTCTCAAGCAACTAGCTATAATCAAAGAAGATGCATCATTACGGGCATCATTACGGGATATGGTCGCTGTCTTGGAACAATAAAGGCATTTGAAAGAATTTATGGAAGGTAAAACTTCTACCATAGCTAGTTTATTTGAAGAGTCAAATTAAGAAGAATTATACATAAATAAAGTAGTTGTATATAATCGTAGGAGCTATGTAAAACATTCTCCTTTTAATTTATCAGTAAAAATAATGGATAAAATATCCCATTGTTGTTTGATTGATGGTGGGTCAGGCCCCAATTTTATGTCAAAGATTATCATGAAAGAGTTGGGTCTTTCATGTACCAATGAAAATTAAAAGAGTATGTTGTCTTATAACAATCAACAAAAAGTGACCATTGGAGAAATCAAAGATGTAACATTAGTCTTATGTGCCCATCTAGAGATTATAACCACTTGTAACATTCAAGTCATAGATATGCCAGTTAGCAATTGTTCTATCATCTTAGGAAGAAACTCGCAAATATTGACTGGTGGGTACATTTCTCTAGATGGATCACACATGTCCCTCCCCCAAAACATAAATAATATCATTGTCCTTAGGGAAGGACATATCTCACCATATATTGAAAGTCTTCCTTAGCCTCATGTAAATTTTGTTGAGGAGGATCTTGGTGTATACTCTATTTTTCTTGAAGACAATGTTAATTCTGTTTTACCCTCTTCAGAACCTGAAGATGGAATGTGGCATATGCACTTTGACGGTGCTTGTTCAAGTGAGGATAATGGTGCAGGTATCATATTATATTCTCCAATGGGAAAGATACAAATTTTTTCTTATAGATTAGAATTTGCTTGCACCAATAATATTTCAAAATTTGAAGCCTTGATTCTAGGAACCGAAAATGCTTTTAATCTTGGTTGTTATCATCTTACTGTGTTTGGGGATTCATAATTAATTTTGAATCAGTTTAATGAAACATATACTCCCTCGAACAAGTTAATGAAAAGATATACACAAGCAATGTGATATCTGATTTCAAATTTGTTGTCCTTTGACATCACACAGATCAGGAGAGACCTAACTTTGATGGCCAATAAGCTTGTTGTTTTTGCTACAAATCCTTCAAGGAAATTGCTGCCTCAAATTCCAAATTGTAAATTCATGTCTTTATACCTCCCTCATTTTCTGAATAATGCAAAATGTTGGCAAGTCTTCCCTGATGATGAAAGCATATATGTTTTCTTACAGATTAATCCTCTTAAGAAAAAGGAAATTATATCTTTAGAAGACAATAAATTTCCTAAAGGGATGACTCTGATAGAGAGTTCATTCTCATCAAATGATGTTGGTAATGAGAAATATGTAGAAGGAGAGGAGTCAAAAAGAAATATTGGTGATATCATTTCTTTGAATATTGAAACTCGAGATAAACCAAAAGTTTTAAAGTTTGGAGCACAATGTTCAGATGAAGAAAAACATAAATTCATGGAGCTATTCCGTGAATTCAAAGATTTTTTCGGCTGGTCATATGAGGATCTTCGTGGTTTTGATCCTAGTGTCATACACCACACTATTCCTATCAAGGAAGAAGTGAAACTGATCAAGCATAAACAAAGACCTATTAACCCTGCTTTAGAAGTAATGCTGAGAAAGGAAGTTGAGAAATTAATTAATGTTCACATTATTTTCCCTATGAAATATTATTAGTGGGTGTCTAACCTTGTCCCAGTGCGAAAGAAGAATGGTGATATCCGATTATGTGTTGATTTCCATGCTTCGAATAGGGAAATTGTAACGGACAATTTTCCTCTTCTGAGCATGGAATTAATTTTGTAAAAAGTAGTAGGGTCACAAATGATGTCCCTTCTTGATGGTTTTTCAGGTTTGATCCAGGAGGTTCTCGGTGGCCACCCACCTATTCCAACTGGCTCAAAATAGTTTTTTGGCAACTTACTATTTTTAGTAATTTTCCAGGTCCCAAACTTCCGAGGCCATTTTGAGGGCCTAAACAACATTTTTTTCATGATCAAGCACTTCAATTACTTTCATTGGCTCTGATTGATCCCCCAAAATGAATCTCCTCATCGATACCTTTCCAACGAGCTATTGTTCACCCCAAACTGATATTGTATGCCAAAGTTACACCCCCGGGAAGTTGATACACCAAACTACCCAAAACGAGGTCCATGAAATTGTTGGCTTTTCATCTTCTAGGGTTAGGGTTTTGGATTTTCTTTATGTTTAAAAGGCCTTTGGAGCCTCATTGTAACAATCATCTTCTTGCGAATGAGCGTGTCCATCACATCTCTTCTCATAGATAAGTTACCGCCATTCTAGCGAGTCTTTCACTCTGTAATTTTACAGTTCTGTACATTTCACTCATTAATAGAAATTGTGTATTATTGTATATTTGTGCCTCTTGTTATATACATATGATATATCTATTTTATATTATTGGATATCTGATATATCTATGTACATTTCTTTATTATATCTTCGCTCTCAATTCTTGCCAAAAATAATCCATATCAATGGTATCAGAGCAGGCTTCTCTTGATTGTTTTTTAGTGTATGTCCCCGACAAGGTCTGAGTATGGCAAGTTGGGTCTCGATATTGTCTCTCTTGAGGAAAATCAGTCTCGCATGCCCAAGAAACCCTCCATGGTGGAAGAAAAGAAAAACGACGGAACATAAGATTCTTTTAATCTGTTGCTTGAGCAAGCTCTCACGCGACAGAGGGACGAAATGATGGAGAATTTGTCCCACATCCTTCAACGCCTACCGATAACAACATGGGAATCTTCATTAAGCGACCACTTTGGAGGCACCTCTCCTTTCAAGGTACAAGTTAATTTTGATATTCCCGTATTTGAAGGTTAGATAGATGCGAATGCCCTAGAAAAATGGTTGAATCTGCTAGAAGGTTATTTCTATGTTCACAATTTCTCCGACAGGAAAAAGATCGCCTTTGCACTCCTTAAGGCTCTCCCCCATGTCAAACATTGGTGGGAAACTTACTAGGAGAAAAAATCCACAAAGGAGTCTGGAGTATATGGGGCCGAGCCCACTTGGTATTTTTTATGGATGTGGTCAAGGAACAATATTACCATGTTTGTAACTATGACAACCGATACATGAGATGGACCACATTGCGGAAAGAGAGGGGCCAAATAATGTCGGAGTCCACAAATAATTTACATACCTTGCGCACCAAGCTGGGTATGAAAGACTCCGAGTGGCATCTAGTTATGAAATACTGCAGGGCTCTACATAGGTATATCCAAACCAAAATGGATTTTATGGACATCTCATCACTGGGAGTTGCCTGTCGATATGTTGTCAAAATCGAGTAGAAATTTAGGCACGAGAACAAACTAGAGTTCGGGTCTGCAAATCTGAAACAACCAAAGTATGGTAAAGAAATCCCTAACAACCAACCTCCATAAAACCAGTCCAAGCCACATGAAAAGAAGGGTAATGGAAAGACGAAGGACACTAGAAAGTGGTGTGATTTCCACAAAATACCCTAGCAAAACACTGATGAATGTCGCTCAAAACAATCATTGGTGTCTGAGATCAAAGAAAAGGAGCCGAACATCGATTCAAAATTTGATTCAAAAAATAATGGGAGAATACATATCATCAACGTAGACCCCACTGCTACTATCCTGACTGCAACAATTCAACCAGAAGAACCAATAGATTCTGAAGAGGGGGAGCACCTTTTTCATTCACAGATGTGGTGAAGGGGACCCCACGACATTTTATTGTTGATAACAGAAGCCAGAAGAACCTCATCTCAACAGAGGTCATCAAACAGTTGGGATTGTTGACAACGCCACACCTGCAACCATACAACATCGGGTGGCTTCGCCAGGGATGAGAACTCCGTGTTAGCCAACAATGTTGATTGTCATACAACATCAAACCCTTCAAGGATGAGGTTTTATGTGATGTTGCCTCGCTATATGTCTGTGATGTTCTCTTGGGCCAACCATATATGTGGAAGCACCATGTTATTTATGAGTCTCAACCCTGTAGTGTCATTGTTACTCCGGGGGTTCATATCTACAGGATACCAGAGGTAGTTTCAACTATTGTCCCACCAAAACAGTGCTGCAAGGTAATCTCTCATACTACAAAATTCAGCCTCTTCACAATCTGTTCAAAAGGTGAACAGAAGGACACTGCAACCTTGGCCTAAGACCTTTCTTTCCAAGAGAAGCAGATTGCAGAAGAGAAAGAAGATATTGTTTCTTCACCTACAGTGGTACCTACACACTACCCAATCAAGCCAAGATACAACAGGTTGGTTGAACAGATTCAACCCTACCAACAACAGGTTCGTGACAACCTTCAACAAACTAAGCAAGGCAAGTAACTCACAAGGATTCAGATTCAACAAACACTTTCTTCTCTCCTTAGGGAACTCAACGAAATGGAGACCATTATTTCCTAAAGAGGCATGATTGATCTAGGAGGATCTTGGTGGTCACCCAACTATTCCAACTGGCTCAAAACAGTTTTTTGGCAACTTACTATTTTAGCAGTTTTTCGGGTCCCAAACTTTCGGGTCATTTTGAGGGCCTAAATGATGTTTTTTTGATGATCAGGCACCTTGGATATGGCTAATGGCTCCAATTGAGCCCAAAAAATGAATCTCCTCATTGATACCTTTCCAACGAGCTATCGTGCACCCCAAACTGAGATCGTATTCCAAAATTATGCCCCTAGGAAGTTGATACACTAAACTGCCCAAAACGAGGTCCACAAAATTATTGGCTTTTCATCTTCCAGGATTAGGGTTTTTGATTTTCTTTATGTTAAAAAGGCCTTTGGAGCCTCATTGTAACAATATTCTTCTTGCAAATGAGTGTAGCCATCAGATCTCTTCTCAAAGATAAGCTGCCACCATTCTAGCGAGTCTTTCACTCTGTAATTTTACAGTTCTGTACATTTCACTCATTAATAGAAATTGTGTATTATTGTATATTTGTGCCTCTTGTTATATACATCTTATATATCTATTTTATGTTATTGGATATATAATATATCTCTCTACATTTCTTTATTATATCTCCGCTCTCATTTTTTGCCGAAAATAATCTGGACCAAGGTTACAACAAGATCAGAGTCGAGAGGGTAGTTAATTACAAAACCACATTTACTACTTGTTGGACCACCTTTAGGTATGAAAGAATACTATCTGGCCTAATAAATGCAGGTGCTATCTTTCAGAGGGATATGAAAATAACCTTTGATAATCTTATTAGTAAGATTATTCAAGTTTATCTCGATGATTTATTTGTTTATTCCAGAAACCGACAAGATCATTTTGATCATCTTAGAAGACTATTTTTATGATCCAGAAAGTTTAGAATGTCATTAAATCCTACAAAGTCAATATTTGGTGTCACACAAGGTAAATTTCTTAGACATGTAGTTTCTGGTTAAGGAATTAGTATTGATCTCGAGAGAGTTATCATTATTCAAAATCTTCAAGCTCCTACTTCAAAAAAGGAGATTCAATCATTTATGGGTAAAATCAATTTCAATAGAAGATTTATTCCTGATTTTGGAAGAATGGTTAAACCAATTCATAATATGCTTAAGAACGGTCAATCATTCTCATGGAATGATGACATTGAAAAATGCTTTGTAGAAGTCAAGACAACTATCAGTTCTGCATCGGTTTTGGCGAAACCAAATTTTGAAAAGGAATTTATTATTTATACAAATGCTACTAAAGAGGCGATATCTACTATCCTTCTTCATAAAGATGATCAAAATAATGACCAACCTATAGCTTACACGAGTCAGAGTCTATTAGAAAATGAATTCAAATATACTTTAGTTGCAAAACATACATATGCTCTTGTTAAAGCTATAGAGAAATTTCACCATTATATCCTAGGCAAGCACACACATGTAAAAGTCCCTTTGTATGCTGTCAAGTTTTTTCTTTCTCAAAATCATCTTTCAGGAAAACTTGCACATTTGATTTCCAAAATCTAAGAACATGATTTCACGATAACAACCTCTCACACAATCAAGGGATAGATCTAGCCTTACACTTGGCTCAACATCTCGAACCAAGTGTTACTTTTGAAAATGATGAGGATGCCTTGTCTGCACTTTTTCTTGTTGAAACTCGAAATCTTGAGTTAGCAGAACATCCTTCGTACAAGGACATTATCTATTATTTAAAATTTAAAAAATGTCCTAATAGTCTCGAAAATTATCAACACAGGAGGATTCATCTTGAAGTCTCTAAATATTTTATCTTGGGATTTTCTCTTTTTCATAGAACTACTGATGGATTTTGTTATGTTGTGTAGATGATAAAACAACCCAAAAAATATTAAAGCAAATTCACGGATCATAAGATTCAGGCATTCATATTGGTGGTCATTTTGCTGCAAAATCCATTGCTTTTAAAATTTTAAGAACTGGTTTTTATTGGCCTTCGATTTTTAAAAATTCTTACAAATTCACACAAGCTTGTAATGAATGTCAAAAGTTTGTAGTTAGAGAAATTTTTTATGCCATACCTTTGCAACTAGTTCTCCTTGATTTTCCTTTCTCAAATTGGGGATTAGATTTCATCTGTCCTATTAATCCTCCATCCTCTGCTTGACATACTTTTATTCTCACAACAAAAAACTACTTCACCAAGTGGATTGAAGTTGTTACACTAAAATATGCACATGATGAAAAGGTAGTCACCTTCTTGGAATCTAATGTATTCTCTCGTTTTGGTCTTCCATTCGAAATAATTTATGATAATGGACCAACTTTTATTTATACAAAATTTACCCAATTTCTTAATAAATTTGGGGTGAAACATTCTACTTCATCCACTTATTATCCACAAGGAAATGGGCAAGTTGAGTATACTAATAAAAATCCGGTTAAGATTCTCAAGAGGATTCTAAATGATAAACCTCGCCAGTGGCCCATATTTCTCATCTAGGCATTGTGGGCGGAACAAACTACTACCAAAACTAGTATTGGTCATACCCCATTTTCAACTGTTATATGGCTAGAAAGCTATTATGCTCGTTGAACTTGAGTTAACTTCCCTTAGATTAGCTTTGCAGGTTGAAGAATTGAATTATGTGAGCATCTCTCAAAGAATAAATACATTGTTGGTTCTTGATGAACAAAGAAACCATGCTCTTGAAAATATTAAAAAGAGACAACAATATGTTAAAAGATATTTTGACAGGAAATCCAAATCTACTACTTATGTAGTTTTTACAGTAACTACGGGTGTCTTAATTAAACTTGTTGGTTTCAACTCTTTCCTCTTATCTCTTTCCCATGCTCCCCTCTGTTACACGTCAAAATTACTCAGCTGGATAAGTGTCGCATATCCCTCTCAATTGTCGTAAGTGTTGCACCTTCCTTACAACTTTCGCAAGTGTCGCAAGTTGGTCACAAGTGTCGCAAATGATGTTCAGACATACTGCCATGTCGACGACACTAAGCAGACACTTATAACATCTCATATGCTTGATTTGAAGGAGGAGAACTGGTTTACTGAAGTGAAATAACTCTTGACACCTGAAAGGAGCCCTGAAACAAAGGTTTTGAGGGAGAACACTCCCCTACTTCAGCCCTAGAAGCGCTGGCGCTCCCCTACAAGGCTTCAGGGAGCGTTATAACGCTCCCCAACCCCCTCTGAAGGAGCGTTGCTCATCTTGAAAGCGTTGGCGCTCCCCTAAAGCTTACCAGAGAGTGCTACAACGCTCTGATGCCCCTTCTAAGGGAGCGCTGCCTAATCTGAGGTAGTAGTTGGCCCGTTGAGGAGAATAAGGGGAGGATCTTTCGAGATTAGGAGGCAGTTGTGCTCGAATTCTTGGTATCATCAAGAGATCCCTGATATAAGGAGAAGGTTCCCAACTTGTTCTAAAGATAACTCAAGAGGTTAAGCTCCTTTTAACCTATATAAACAGGCTCTATGATGGTGGAAAGGGGGGAAGAACTGAAGTTATGAAACTTATGATCTTGGATGAAACTCACGGTCATCCAAAGGAGAGTGATCAGTGAAGCTGCTGTTATCCAGGTTGTGGAGCTTTCAGGCAAGGGTTAGACGAAGGGGACTTGACGAAGCTGTCGCATTCGCATCTACGATTGTAAGTATTGCTGTCTTTATTCTCATCAATATGACACACTTGGCCTGTTTCTTTCTAGTTTGTGTCTAATGTCACATGAACTTATCATTAATTGATAGATCTGTTTTCAAGCTAATATCAATAGAGTAGGAAGTGGTCGTATCTTGTTTTGTCCACAGAACTCAGCGAGGAGCAAAAGGATTGGAGCGCAACTCGGAGCGTGCAGGGACAAACGTCGATAAAAGGTACTTTTGTCATCCTTCCTTCTCATGTGTTAGTTTAGATAGATTTGAAAGGAAGTCAGTGTCCATGTTAAGCATTTTCTGTCTAGAGTTAAGGTCAAGCTCTTAGAGGTAATCTACTTGTCCTCAGGGAGATTTTCCTACAACAGAAACTGGCGACTCCACTGGGGAGATAGCCTCAAATCAAAACTTCTTGTTTGGATTTTTCTCCTCATTGAACTTGTTCTATCCCTTGATTGTTTCAGACCTGGTTCACTCCTCTTTTGATTAGTTTCATGAGTTGATTGACTCCTTACCCCATCACACTCAGCATAATTGTCGAAATTGAATTGCAATTTTTTGATTTTTTGACATTTTTGGGACTTTTAGACCCTGGCGCCCCTGTCCTAGTGTTAACAGAGCACCAGCGCTCCCCCATACCTTTACACAGAGCGCTATAACGCTCCTTGCCTTTGGCAATAGAGCGCCAACCCTCTTTGGCTCAAAAAACCTTCCAGAATTGCCCTGTTAAGGTTTTGCCTCTCTGTCTCCTCTGCTGAGTGACCTTGTGAGTCAATGTTTCTTCCCTTTCAGCATTGACATCTGTCTTTTTGAAGAATAAACATCTCATTAGTTGGATATTGTAGCCTTCTTCACTTTTTTCATTGAGTTTTTCCTGTTGAGTGAAATTTGAAACCCATGCATTGTTTTTCTCTCCTCATCAGCCGAATAAAAACCCTAGTGAAGGTCATCAAAGGCCTACAGACCTCTTTATCTTGATTTCAGTCAAGGTCATTGTTCTTAAACTTTTTCTTTTGGGTGTGAAGGTTGTTTTTCTCTTTGATTGTTTCTTTTCTCCCACTTTTTCGTTTTGATTGCTACGAAAGGGTATATTGTTTGTGTGACTTTTGCTTGTGCTAGTTTGGTTTTCATTCATACCAAGAAGATAATTAGCAAGACAAGCATTGTGTTGTATTGATCATCATTCATATGCAAACAATAAAGGACATCTTTATGATTGATTGTGCATATTAGAAGGCATTTAAAAGTTTTTCATCACATCAGGATTTGACTGAGAAAAGAATCGTTTGAGGACACTCCGTATTTGTGCTTGTTAGTGAAAAGAACTTTCTCTCTCCCTTAGATAGATATTCATCGAAAAGAAATGACTGCTTATCATATTCGATGCATTCTTTGGGTCTGAGTCATAACTCCATTTGTTTCACTTCCATGCACCCCTTTGCATAAAGAACAACCATAAAAATCAATGCTAATTAAAAGTTATCTAGAACTTTTTCTTTTCTAGGATCCTCCACCAACAATAGACTAGGATTAGTACTTTGGATTAGGGATGTGAGCATCACTCTCCAAAATTTCTAAAACAAACAGCAGCATCCTGAGTTAGGGAGAGTCAAATCCAGTTATCGTATAAGTCTGCCTGGGATCCCCCTCTCACACAGGGGTTACGCACGAGGTCGCATTCGAGTGAGCTACGGGGACTAACCCTTCGTGGTTTAACTGATTGTGGTGGTCGGATCGTATTATGGGGATCACTCTGAGGTAAATCCACAATTACTGTGTGGAAGCCTTTTAGTTGATTTCGGGCTTGATACCCTGCCCGTACGTTCGGATCAGATTGTCGACTGTTCCCGCCCAGGGGCTGACTGCGAATTGGTAATCTTAGTGGCCATAATCTTTAGGGTCTTACACAAGGTGACAGTGATGGGAAGTCTCACTGTACCTGGAGCATACATTGGTCAAACTCACTTGGGCTCCTTGGAGGGTAAATCCACAATTACTGCGTGGAAGCTTGCACCAAGGCGTAAGTCACGCTAACTGGTGAAACTCATGCTAACTGTTCCACCCTATCCCTACCCCTTCTGGACTTGATCATGCGACGTTGGATTTCATCACCAACTAGTACGGTCATCAAAAGAAGGTCCTGTTTGCTTGGTTGTGATTCTTAGATCTTTTAGCGTGTGCTGTTTCTTTTCATTAGTTGGCCATAGATTTCTTTCGCCGACTCTTTTCTGCCAACATCGACCCTCCACGCCATTCGCGGAGGTTACAGGGACTTCCTCCAGAGAATATGGAAGGAAATACCCCTCTACCCCCTCATTCTATGGAGGAATCTCCTCAACAGAGCGAGGTTCATAATACTACAACCTCCCAGGAAGAAGTTCCCATTCCTTTGGAGAATTTTCGAATTGTCTCAGAATCTCCGGAAGCTTATCGCATTCCGGAGGGGTACGAACGACAGATCCTCCACCTGAATTCCGCTGGAGAATTTGTTGTCATCAATCCTTCTGACATTTCGACCGGGTCTTCTCAGAACCCTTTAGCCAGTGACCCTTTTTGGACTGCGGACGTTGTTCGGAGCCCACCACGCTTGGTGCGAGATCTTTATGGAACAAGAGAAGGTGCCGACGCATCTTTTTTCTATACTATACCCCCAAATCACTTCACTGGTACTACCACTTTCACAGCCACACCAACCGTTGGTCCGAACATACCGTCCGTTGGCCCAAGGTCTACAATTCCCCTCCAGACAGCCCATTCGGCAATGACCCTGTACATTCCGACTATCTTGGCTGGTAATGCGGTAGTTAATCAAGCCATGATTGGCACACCTGCAACACCAAGACCTACACTCCCTTTTGGATTTAGGGAACTGAACGCTTCCGCTACCACCATTTCCCAAACCACTACTCAAATTGTACCGAGAAGTTCCATACCTATCCAACAACCCGGAGGGACTGGCCTTGGTGGTTCTAACCCGATCGGTAACACTGGTCAGTCATTGGCATCTAGCTTTTAGATCCCGGGAACTCTACCTCAAACTGGGGGGCATCCTCCCTCTGGAGGAAAAATTCCATTCGGAGAGAACCCTAATGCTGGGGGGCATCCTCCCATCGGAGGACAAATTCCATTCGGGGGGCACCCTCATGCTGGGGGGCAGCCTCAATCCAGAGTACACCATCAACCACAAGGACAAAATATGTCCGCCACACCCAATCCGTGGAGTGTCGCTTTTCAAGGAAATCCGCATGCCTCCACAGGAAAAAATGTTCAGACTCCGCAACAACCCCCTTATGGACAAATGCCAAACCCACCCTATAATCCACAAAACCCATCCGGTTATCCTCTACTCACAAACACTTCTCAAAACATCTCAAATTCTATGTACCTTGGTCAAAACCAACCTCACATGAGAGGGCCCACGAGTTATAATTATCCGCATAACCCAGTGTTGGGCCCCACTGGTGTCCCTCTGCCACACCAGCATTACCCACAGGTTAACCGACAACTACCTTTTCTAGCCACCCTGGAGCTTCCAGACTTGTCTCGGTTAACGAATGATCCCATTTATCATTCTCTGGTTTGGCCATCCATTCCAGCTAAACTTCCTTCTGATATCCCAAAATTCGACGGAAAGCCCAGAGAAGACCCAAACAATCACGTGATGACCTTCCATTTGTGGTGTTCATCCAAATCCCTCATGGACGATTCGATTCGTTTGCGTCTTTTCCAACAAACACTCACGGGTTTCGCAGCGAAATGGTATATTGAATTGCCACACACATCCTTTCACGATTTCAACTCCCTTGCCATGTCCTTCCTCACACATTTCCAACTACCCATTCGATACGATACAAGTACTGAACTATTAACCTCTCTTCATCAGACAACTTCCATACATATCTCCGATCATATCCATGAATGGAGACGATGACGAAGGCTAATCAAAGCAGTCATCCCTAACCAATTGTTAGCAGAATGGTTCATGAAATCACTATTACCTTAGATTGCTCGTGATGTTGCCATGGGTGGCATAGTCACCGAGGAAGAAGCCATCGCCCAGGCTCAGTACTTAGACTTAGTCTATTCACAATACGGTACTCTATATGAGTTGACATCGAACGCTACCCGTGCCACTAATGATCCATCCAAACCATCGACTGCTTCACATGCGGATGGAGTTATTGGCTCCATCGAAACTCAATCTACTACCCAGTCTACTGGAACAATCCAGCGGCCCGCTTCCACGGCTGCTCCTAGTTCGATTGCACCCTCTTCTACCCCACCTCAAACTCAGGTTTCTGATGTGAATGCGGTCCAGTCAACCCCTTCACAACAACTTGTGGGCAAGAAGAAAGCGAGAAACAAACCAAAGAAGAAGAACAACAACGAGCAACCNCTAACCGCAAACCCCTACTTCCGAAAAACAACCACAACGAAAACTAAAATTCCCATGTCTCATTTGTGGTGACGATCACTACACTCGAGACTGCCCACATCGTGATGAAGTGGCCAAACTTTTCAAGGGAAATTCACAACCCGCTATGCTCACTCAGCCTTTTCCGCAGCAACAATCTTTGGTTGCACAAAACCCCACGCTGGTGGGCAGTTCCAACCAACCCCATGATGAGGCCTCGACAAGTGTCCACATTTACATGTTTAACGGATTTAATCTGACAACTCGCTTCGCGACATATGACACGCCAGTGAAACCTGATAAGCCGAAGATCGCTGATGGTTCTACATAAGACCCGTTACCATCCTTCGTCAATACTCCATCTGTTAGCCCTCCATCCGGGCCACTCCATATTAAGAAACATTCTTTTGACTCCATCCTACGCCCTCCTAAGAACACCATCCAGAAATCTACATTCAATCCTAATTCACGGGCTGCCCAAAACTACAACATCGTAGAAGATTTGGCCCAAGCCCCATGTGCCATGTCCGCCTTGGAAGTTCTACAACACTGTCCCAACCAACGTAGAACACTCTTAGCCGCTATTGGTGCTTTCGATCCCGAGTCATCAAACTACATCACGTTTAATCTGGATGATCATCAACCGGGACTCTCCCACCAGCTAGCTTTCCAAATCGATGTGATTGTTCACAATCAACAAATCCACCGGAATATCTTGGATGAGGGAGCCTCCACCTGTGTCATGTCTCTAGATTGTTGGAAAGGTTTGAAATCACCTGCCCTTAACAAATCCACTACCATGTTACGTGCCTTTGATGGATGAGGTTTTCATCCTCACGGATTATTACAATCCTTAGCCGTTCAGTTGGGCGGAAAAACTGTTACTGTTGACGTCGAGGTGGTCGATGCCCCCCTCGATTACAACCTACTACTCAGAAGAAGTTGGTTCTATGCGATGACTGCCGCCGCCTCGTCGGTGTTTCGATGTGTACAATTCCCCCATCAAGGAAAAATTGTTACCATCGATCAGCTCGATTTCTGCACACCCGACGCTCGCATCCCTGCTACCAACAACATTCCCTTTCTGGGAGACCACCCTGTTACGTATGAAAGCATTGGTGTTGGCTTATTGAAATATTCTAGCCTCATGGGTACTTTCCCTACACCACTTCCACCTACTTCACATCATATTTCCCTCGTCAATATGATCTCGACTTTGCCTTATCAATCCTTGGAATCATCTGACCCTTGGATTGTGCCTAGTCCTTTGGAATTCGATGCGCTCAGTGACACCATGTCACTTAGCCCAGCTGAGGCCGCATACGTAGCTATCCAATCTGCCTCTCCCTCTTCGAATACTTCACATTCATTGGCACCCGATACTTATTCGGTGCCCTCTTGGTTAGATTCCCTATCATCTGCTATTGATTACATTTCCCATATTTTTCCTTCGGACGAATCTATCATGGAAATGCTTAGCATTGACGATCTGCCCTGGGATGACAACCACCATCGATCCTCTTTTCTTCCACCTTTGGAAGAAATCCAAGACATACGATTTGTCTTCCCCCCTGATGTTACCGAAGCTCCGCAATCTCCTATCCTCACACAAGATACTCTCTCTGAGGGGAACATGGGTAACATCTCTACTACGGTCACGATTGACATTTCAATCAAAGAAGGTGTCGTAGAAAACATCAACCTTGGTGCTAATTGCACACCCGACGAAGTGGTCTCTTACACCGCTTTATTCAAGGAATTCCGCGATGTCTTTGCATGGAGTTATGAGGAAATGCCAGGGATCGATCCTTTGATCGTCGTACACGAAATAAAAACCTACCCTGACACGAAACCGGTTCGGCAAAAGCTTCGCCCGGTTCATCCCAAGAAAATCACAACTATAAAGGCAGAAGTTGAAAAACTTCTAAAATCTGGCTTTATCTATCCCGTCCCTTTAACCGAATGGGTCTCCAACCTCATTCCGGTTGCTAAGAAACAAGGGACCATCCGTGTTTGCGTTGACTATAGAGATCTCAACAAAGCTTGTCCTAAGGACAACTACCCTATGCCCTTCATCAACCAAATCATCGATAACTGCACAGGGAGCGTAATATTTTCTTTCATGGATGGCTTTTCTGGATATAACCAGATTGAAATCTTGCCTATAGATCAACACAAGGCAGCCTTCATCTGCCCTTGGGGAACTTTCGCCTACCGAAAGCTACCTTTTGTCCTTAAAAATGCTAGAGCCACTTTCCAGCGAGCCATGTCGAATGCTTTTCATGACATCAAACATATCGCGGAACCGTATCTCGACGATTTACTCGCACATTCGCTAAACCGATTCGATCACATTGATCATTTACGCGCAATTTTTCTGCGATGTAGGTTCTACCGTATTCGTCTGAACCCACACAAATGCATTTTCGCTGTCGAATTTGGTTGACTCCTCGGTTTCATTGTCTCCAAAGATGGGATTAAGGTGGACCCCTTAAATATCAAGGCCATCTTAGCCTTACCTCCACCCACAAATTTAACCCAACTCCAAAGTTTGCAAGGCAAAGCAAACTTTCTTCGCCGTTTCATCTACAATTATGCCGAGATCACTAAAGGATTTATGCGGTTACTGCAAAAGAACGTCCCTTTCATCTGGGATGACGCAACTCAACGCTCATTCGATGCTCTCAAGCACGCTTTGACCCATGCACCTTTGTTACATCCCCCTGAATATACAAAGGATTATATCCTTTACTTGGCTGCTTCTACTTCCACCATCGCAATGGTGTTAGTCCAAGAAGACTCCAACGACGAAAAACATGTGATTTATTATCTGAGCAAGAGTTTATCTGGACTCGAACTCAGATATCACATGTTGAGAAACTGGCTCTAGCAGCCGTCATCACTGTCCAAAGGTTCCGCCACTACATCTTACTACGCACCACCACGGTAATCGCAGACTCCAACCCCATGTACCACGTCCTAACACGTCAAGTACTTGGGGGCAAATATTTGAAATGGATCGTTATTCTTCAAGAATTCGATCTTGAGTTTACAAAGGCTAAATCCAAAAAATCCCTGGTGTTTGCCGAGCTCATCTGTGCTCTCCCTGGTGCCGATGAAAACATCGAACCTAGAGATTCTCTCCCCGATGAATCTCTCTTCCTCATCAGCACCTCTGATCCTTGGTATGGATACATTCTCCTCTACCTTCAAACATAATGTTTTCAGCTCAACATCTCTCGCGAAGAGCGTTGACGCATTTGTCATCACTCTCAACGTTATATCATCCTCGACGACACTTTGTACCGCCGTGGTATCGACACCATCCTTCGACGATGTTTGACTCACGAGGAGGCTGAACGCGTTTTGAACGATTGTCACCTTGGCGCCTATGGCGGTCACCTTTCCGGTATGGCCACAGCCCAAAAAATCCTACGTGCCGACTACTTTTGGCCCTCGATTTTCAAAGACTATATCGAGGCTGTCAAGAAATGCCCACCCTGCCAAATCTTTAATAAGAAGGCACGCACCCACCCTATGGCGTTGCACCCTGTTATTGCCATCGGCCCCTTTGCCAAATGGGGCATCGATTTCATGCAGTGTAAGCCTACCTCAGCCGGGGGGCACGGTTACATCATCGTCGCCGTCGACTACTTCACCAAATGGGCTGAGGCTATGCCTACCTTCCTGAATGATGGCCGAATGACAACTCTATTCTTCTTCAACCACATCATAACTCATTTTGGTGTACCACGGGCCATTGTCACTGACCACGATGCACACTTCAAAAACCAGATGATGAGCGAGTTACATGTCAAATTGGGTTTTCGCCATGAAAACTCATCCCCTTACTACCCTCAAGCAAACGGACAAGTTGAGGCTATCAACAAAGTCCTAAAGACCATGATCCAACACATGGTAGGGGAAAACAAAACATCGTGGCATCTACAACTGTTCTCCACTCTCTGGGCCTATCGCACCTCTGTGAAAACTTCAACTGGATTCACTCCTTTCTAGTTGGTCTATGGCATTGAAGCCGTCCTACCGATCGAGTGTGAGATCCCATCACTCAAACTGAAAGTAGAACTCCTGCCCCATACTTCTGCTGAAGAAGAACGATTTTTGTATCTATCCAAACTGGACGAAATGCGTCGCGATGCTGCTCTCGCCAATGAGGCACATCAAAAATGAATTAAAAGTCAATATGACAAATCCGTCCACCCTTGGACTTTCGTGGAAGGAGACTTAGTCCTTGTTTACGACCAAGCTCACGATAAATTGGGGACATGAAAGTTATAACCCATGTGGCACGGTCCCTACATAGTGAAGCGTGTCCTACATAAAGGTGATACGAATTAGTTGATCATGATGGAATCTCCTTAGGAGAGCCCCGAAACGGTCTTTACCTTAAGAAGTACTATGCCTAGATCACCTAGCATTTGTACTTTGTACATTATTGTATCTAGTTTTGGTGTGTCTATTTTCTTTCGCATGCTCGAGTCTTTACCGTTTCCACTCATGACTGTGCCTGTGTTTTCATGCGCAGATGAGGTCCCCCTTTACTATCTTTTTTGGGTTCGTAGATGGCGCTAGCCGACATACCCGGAACATTGCTTCAGCAGCTTGGGTTATTTACCAATTTGACCAGGTGGTGAGTTCAAGAGGCATTTGTTTAGGACCAGCAACCAACAATATGGCATAATATCATGCTGTCATTGGACTGCTGACCCAAGCTTCTTCTCTAGGTATCTCTCGCATCATTATTTACTTAGACTCCCATCTGGTGGTTTGTCAACTCAACCGTATCTACGCTATCCGTAGTCCTATCCTGCTACGCCTACACTTGCAAGTCCGTCGTCTCGAACGAATGTTCGATTACATCGAATATAGACAGATTCCGAGAGAACTTAATAGTGTTTCAGATTCATTAGCTAATTATATCATGGATCGGTATCTTGCCCACATATAAGATTCAAGGAAAGCAAAACTGTACATTGCATGTAAATTAAAACACATCACAAACATCATCATGTACAAATCATTGGCATCATAAAAACTCGAAACTGTATATATATATATATACGGCATGACTGAAATGTTTGTATTACACCAAAAAAGTGTGTAGAAGAGCAAAATATTGAGTCTGTTCACCCATACAACATCGCCTGACAAGGCATACAAAAAACATGATCACGGAGAGACTCTAATCTCCCCACACTGCGTTGTGCTGTGAGTAACACACTACTGCACGCAATACGCACCTCAACAGAGAATTGATATTCTTTGGTACTCCTACAGTGTGCCGTTGCAGATGTAAAGGCACACCCCCCCTCTGCAGAGGAGGGATGCCCATCGTAAGGCCTTGGAGGTTCCTCTCAACCTCCCGGAGACCCACCACCAGTACTGCTGGGTCTGCTACGACTGGGACGCCTCCACGACGCCCTGGTACTGGTATATCAACTGGGTGCACTGCTCCCTTGTCTGCATGTTGGAAACAAAACATCTGTTAAAATTCTTTTACATACCCAAAAAAAATACATATACATCAAAAAACTTAAAAAAAAAACTAGACAAGGTATGGCTTAGTTTCTTACCTGACTCGTCCCAGTCTTCCCCCGCGGGAAAAATCAAGTCCATACTCCCACGAAAGTCTACATCGGCATAAGGGAAGTCCTCTATCCAGAGGTACTGCCGTCTCAGCCAGGCAAAGAAATCACCAGTAAAGTGGAACTCTGACTTCGAAACTAGCCTTGGAGACAGACTAGTCCACCTCTCCATTTTAGGTTCGTCCACTGGTCATACTGCCAGTGCTATCTGAGGCTGCATCTGAGGGATGTGCTCTAGAAAAAAACGAGACCAAAAATGAGCCATAGCCGAATTGCTTCTGACCAGTCCTGCACCGTGAGATCTGTTCCTTCACATTCCGAAGGAACGCTGCACTCCAGTTGAACAGTGTTGGTTCCAAACACTGAACATCATAGGCCACCTGTGATCTCAATGCCAAATGAGTGCTAGTGCTTCCGATCACGCTTGTGATAGCGAATAGTATAGACCGGAGAGGCAGATCTCGTATAGCCTTGATAGGGATCCTGCCCCCTACCAACCTTGCTCCCGGAACGCAGTGGCGTGCCAGATACACGTCCACCTGCTCAGGTAATGCCCTCTACCCAGTAAAAGATATGGGACCCCTCTTTTCGATAGGTTGGTAAAAAAAGTACACATCTTCCAACTCAATGGTTAGAAGTTGTGTGCCGATACAGAATCCCTGTTCCGCAACATCCCAAAGGCCAATCATATGATCAAGTAATAACACCTCTCTCTTCATTTTTTGCAATTTGAAGAACTTGAGCAAGCCACAAGCTTGCCAAGTGGTCCGTGTACGAGGACTCCGTAGAGTGGCTAAATCATCCATCTCATGTTCCCTCTCTTTCCATTCAATCATGATTGCCGAAGATACCTACAAAACAAAAAATCAAGAATTTCGTTATTCCTCACGTTTTTGTAATTTCGGCGATTTTCAAAAGCATTTTAAAACATGAAACAAAGTGCCCATGTCATCTAAAAGCAACCACTCACTCTTTTTAACCACCACGCCCTTTAATATTTGTCAAATAATGATAAAAACGTTTTAAAAAATGCAAAACGACTTTGGGGGCTACGTGGGCATTTGGGGAGAATTGTTATGAGTTCTTTTAGTAAAAATAATCGGTCTAATCGATTGCAAGGGTGTAGACATCCTAACAACCCTTCTCTAACACATTTTTGTAAAATAATCCCCCTATTTTATTAATTTTTAAAAAAGAGGCCGATTTGGTTCAAAGAGGGGCGTCTTAGGGCTTTGTGTTTTAAATAAATAATGCTATGAAAACCAATCTAAAACCATGTAATTGAAAGAGCAAGGGATGGACACCTACCTGGTTCGAACGGTGAGCAAAATGATCAATCGTAGCTTCGGCAGCGAGAAAAACAAGATTTGCTTCAAAGTGAGATTCTCCACTACTCCAAAAATCCTTGCAAATGAAATGGTAAATGAGTTTTCAAATCAATTGTTATTTATAAAATTTCATTTTCTATAAGGTATGGTCATTTTTGGGTTTCTCTAATGATGTGACAGCTTCACTAAACTCTGGTTTGTAGTTTCTGGCATCGCAGGTTTCCTGGCAGTTCTAATGAATTATTCACCTTGTCGCATTTATGAGCATAGTCTTAGTTCGTTCACGAGCTCGACAATATGAGAGCGTAACCGGGTAAAATTTTATCTCTTTTTCGGACCCGTACGGATACGAACACATGAAAAAGGAACCCTCCTAGAGTCTACTTTAAACCCTTTTCAGACTCTCTAAATATGAAAAGATTGTCGAGTGACCTTGCTTCCTTTCACACTCGTTAAAAGGTCAGAAAGGGCATCTTTCGAGCGATAATTTAACCCTTTTTCGGTCTCGTTGGACTACTGTACGAAAAATGAACTGAGAGAGTTCTCTTTTAAGTGTTTTTCCAAACTCTATAATCCCGAAAAACCTTCGATTTTTCTGTCTTTAGACTCGTTAAAGCACACATCGATAGGCCCATATGGGAACGAACCCTTACTTCTTCCGGTTCGTTAAACAAAAGAAGAGGAACTTACCGAAGGTGAGTTATATCGAGCATGTGTTATCCTCCTCGAGCTCATTAAATCAAAAAGAGGTACTCATCTATCTGGATGGGGGAAAAAATTGAAAGGAACAAGCCAAGCAGTCTCTTGAGAACATCATCCAACACTTCTTAGAGTCGCCCTTGAACACGACACTTTGTCATCTGTACACATCATAATCCGTTGAACCTCTGCACTTAGCCAATCCTCCGAGTCCCTTTCACTCCTTTGGGTCACCCGACGCAAGTCACAGTACCCATTGCATAGTTTTGGTCCACGTCATGTTCTGCTGTTGTGCCTCAGTGTTCAAGGGAAGTATCCGCCTCGAGAGTCAGCGATCCCAAGTATCTTGCCTCAAAACCTGTGTCAGTTCATGTCCATTTCATCTACCAATTATATCTCCATGTCCGTTTCGTTTCGTTGATGGGGGATACATCAAGGCCCTCCCTCGACGAGTCTATTCCTGTCGACTCCAGCATATTATCCAGGAATTAGGCTTAGAAACTAATTAGTACTTTGGGACCTGCATGCCTCAATGGCAGGCCTCCTCACATTCGACAGTGGGTTTACATCATTGACCCTTGATTGAATGATTCCATGGATGTTCGACCTCAGATCATCTATTCACATTCGCTAGAATGTACTAGGGTACCTTGGGAATCATTGACCTTAATGATGATCTCCCTCGCACTTGTTAACGGTTCACACCATTGACCAATAATCAAGTGGTTTCTGCCATGTTCGACGTCAGGACATCTATTCACATGGTCAGATTCGTACCATATTGGGATTGGTAAGAAGACACTGGGTTGAGTGATCACTTTGATATATGCTTCGCCCAGGCTGCAAAGGAATTTTCATTGGACAAAGAACACATACATTGTTACATAGATCCACTTTGTATTGGCCGTGGATATGTCTTGTCATCTCGTAGATCCACTGTGTATTCTTCATGGCTACGATCTGTCCGAGTCATCAGAGTATAGATCCACATTGTATCTTCGGTGGCCATACCTTTTTATCAATACAATTATGGATCCACAATGTATTTTATGGCGGCCATATCTTGCAAGTCTTGATCACCCAAGCATAGGTATGCCTGCCCTGGGTTTTGAAATATGTCATGATACTTGTTGGATGTTTATGTGCAGCTTCTGTCAGGTTCTCCGAGTCTATACCCTTGCTTGGACATCTACAAAGTATTTCAGTTATCAGTTGGCATCTTCTAGATTCATACTTTGGGGGGCATTCTGTTACATGTCAAAATTACTCAGCGGGATAAGTGTCGCATATCCCTCTCAATTGTCGTAAGTGTCGCACCTTCCTTACAACTTTCGCAAGTGTCACAAGTTGGTCACAAGTGTCGCAAATGATGTTCAAACATACTGCCATGTCGACAACACTAAGGAGACACTTATAACATCTCATATGCTTGATTTGAAGGAGGAGAATTGGTTTACTGAAGTCAAATAACTCTTGACACCTGAAAGGAGCCCTGAAACAAAGGTTTTGAGGGAGAGCGCTCCCCTACTTCAGCCCTAGAAGCGCTGGCACTCCCCTACAAGGCTTCAGGGAGCATTATAACGCTCCCCAGCCCCCTCTGAAGGAGCGCTGCTCATCTTGAAAGTGCTAGCGATCCCCTAAAGCTTACCAGAGAGCGCTACAACGCTCTGATGCCCCTTCTAAGGGAGCGCTTCCTAATCTGAGGCAGTAGTTGGCCCATTGAGGAGAATAAGGGGAGGATCTTTTGAAATTAGGAGGCAGTTGTGCTCGAATTCTCGGTATCATCAAGAGATCCCTGATCTAAGGAGAAGGTTCCCAACTTGTTCTAAAGATAACTCAAGAGGTTAAGCTCCTTTTAACCTATATAAACAGGCTCTATGATGGTGGAAAGGGGGGAAGAACTGAAGTTATGAAACTTATGATCTTGGACGAAACTCACGGTCAGCCAAAGGAGAGTGATCAGTGAAGCTGCTGTTATCCAGGTTGTGGAGCTTTCAGGCAAGGGTTAGACGAAGGGGACTTGACGAAGCTGTCGCATTCACATCTACGATTGTAAGTACTGCTGTCGTTATTCTAATCAATATGACACGCTTGGCCTGTTTCTTTCTAGTTTGTGTCTAATGTCAAATGAACTTATCATTAATTGATAGATCTGTTTTCAAGCTAATATCAATAGAGTAGGAAGTGGTTGTATCTTGTTTTGTCCACAGAACTCAGCGCGGAGCAAAAGGATTGGAGCGCAACTCGGAGTGTGCAGGGACAAACATCGATAAAAGGTACTTCTGTCATCCTTCCTTATCATGTGTTAGTTTAGATAGATTTGAAAGGAAGTCAGTGTCCATGTTAAGCATTTTCTGTCTAGAGTTAAGGTCAAGCTCTTAGAGGCGATCTACCTGTCCGCAGGGAAATTTTCCTACAACACCCTCCATGAGTAAATCATTTTCAAGAGCATATTGAAAAATTGTTTTTATAAATCTATTCAGAAAGAGAAAGCACCGACAAACTTACTTTCAGTTACAAGACAAAAACTGGAAAATTATGAGGTCTAAATATGCTATTAGGAAATTTCTCTATGGAGTTGCCAGATGTTGACTCAAATTCTCGTCACATATAATAAAAGATGTCAAATTATTGCACAGCCGATGATATCCATACTATAGAACTACCAGGTGGGGTGCCCAAGGGTTAAATGCAAACAAATTGGTCTCTAAAGCTTTTCCTCAACATGACATATTTTAGTTTTTGTCCTCTACATTCATTTTCTCGTGGTTATTTGATTAGATCTTGCATACGGTTGACATTATAAATGTTCACATGTATGGTATTTTCGATGCAAACAAAGATTTAATGGAATTTTTGATGGTTTCAAAAGCAGTCTTATTTAGAACTTCCAAAGGCACTTATAAGTAGCACATGCATAAAAAATTGAGCCATGCAAGTATTGCATATTATGATTGTTTTATCTCCAATGTTGCAGTTTACATATTATGGTGGTCGATAAATCTTTACTTGTGTTATGAACTCAACCCTGATATATAGTCATCATATATATCAAGCATTAGGTTATATGGTACCCATATGGAGCATTAGGTTATATGGAGCATTTGGTTATATCAAGCATTAGGTTATATGAACTCAACTCAAGTACCCATTAAGAAATAACACCTAGTATGAAATTATGTGGTTCTTACCCATATACGACTCTCATTGGTTATATGGTGTTAAAGATTTTGGGTTATGATTCGAATCATATAATACTTCAATATGAAAAACATTTGATACATGATATAGGTATGAGGTATATTATATGCGACTTGTTGGTTTTGGGTTGCAAATAACATATTACATATAACTGTAAAGTTTGATATATATTGCATGTGGTATAAGTTTATGGAGTTATTGGTAGCATGCTCGAGGTTTATTTGATTTGATATATTAATGGGATCCACATACTACGAGGGTTTTGTTTGATGACATGGCATATATGTAATCTGAATGTTTGGTTGGCATAACGTGGGTAATTTCTCCGCTGTCCCGTGCTCTATCACTCTTCATTCACCTTGGATTTTGGTCATTTTTGTTGTTGGAAGTGAAAAGAATGAGCTGTAATCTATGTTGGTAAAACCTCACACCTGGTAGTTTGGTAACGAACTTGGTCATCTGTCACTAGTATTAAAGGATTTTTTGTGCAAAGCTATGGAATTTCAATTGGTTTACATCTCCTGCAACGAGTTTTTCACTAAAATGATTAAAATTGGCTCTGGTTTGACATCTATGTGTGCATGAATGTTTTCTCTTTCCCTTCTCTAGCGTTCCTTGAGAAAGAAAATGAAAAGAATATTTTCTTACAAAAGATTTATAACATTCCTATTTTCTTCTTCCACTCTTGCACTTTACATTTTAGTTTACAATGAAAATAAAAATTTCTTGACAGTCCCAATTTATCTATGATTGAGATTTGTGTTGGAGAAATTTCTATTTTCAACACACTAGTTCAGTGGGAGTTAATTGTCTAGTTCTATTTTAGACTTTCTATTTTTACCATCACTATTATGCATGCACGCATTCCTAAGGAAAGCTAACTGCTTGATTGATTTTCTTAATGATGGAATGTTTTGCCCTATATATGAGTGTATTCCACTCATTCATTGTATCATATTGATCATGATCTATGTATCAATCATCAACCCATTGGAGTAGTGTCAATATATTTTCTCATTCTTCCATATTGAATCTCTCTTCCTTTCTTGATAAGCTTTGTTTGTACTTGCTTTAGCTAGATCTCCTTTGTAGGTTTCTATGAAACATTGACATGGTATCAGAGCTATGATGCTTGGAGCAAACCAGATAAGCCAAGGAATAAGGAAAATCGGGGTTTCGACGAGCTAAATCTGTGGTCGTACCTTTCAACAATCATTCCTCCCAAAATATTACGTTTTGGAGGAAAAAACTGGTGTGGAAAGTAAATCGGCCCATTTTGGAAGTGGGTTTTCAATCGTTTGGCGAGATTCCTCATCGTTTGCTCAGAAAGTAAGCCACAAAATAGCCTCCTAAAACTGATATGAATCCATGTCTGTACTTTTCTACATTCATTGCTCCCAAAATATTACGTTTTGGAGGAAACGACCCACGTGGAAAGTAAATTGGCCCATTTTGGAAGTGGGTTTCAACCGTTTGGCGAGGTTCGTCACCGTTTGCTCAAAAAGGGTTCTTAGAAACAATGGGAGAGATGGATATGACAACTATTATACAATCAAACTTGGTGGTAATCCTCACACCATACAATTATTTTTATTGGAATCCCAAGGCGACATTCCAACTCAAAAGAAAATGACTATATAATTTGATGATGGTGACAAAAACATAACCTACATCAACGATTGAGAAGATGAGATGGGCAAACCGTAAGGATGAGGCCACAAGACTACTTCTTGAGTTAATCTCCACTGATTTGTGGTTTCATGTTGCCGCATGTAAGACTCCAAACGAGATCTGGACCACCTTGGAAGGACTCTTTGCAAAGCAAGATGAGATGCGAGGTCATATGCTTGAGGTAGAGTTGAATACCTTAGACCCTAAAAGTTTTGATAATATACAAGATTTTTTTACTAAATTTAAATCTTTGTTATTAAGCTTGGGTGAATGTGTTATTGATAAGTCTACACAAGAGAAATAACTTATTCTAACAATCTTGTCCAAGCTAGGACTAAAATACGTTGTATATGTCTCCAATTTCCATTATGGCATGTGTCTTTTTGGAACAAATTGGAAAATGCCTATATTGGCTTAGTTCATTGAGTCTCTTACACAAGAGCAAACAAAAATCATACAGATGGGCCTCATGAAAGATCCCAAAGCACATGCACTCACCATGCATGATGGAAAAGGGTCATTCAATCAGAAATCAAAGCAGAAACGAAAGGAGTTATTACATCTAGAGTCAAAAAAGGAAGGATATTCCAAACCCTTCAAGGATTATTCAGGTTCCAAAGACTCTTCAGAGTCCAAGAACAAGTCAAAGGGAAAGTAGTGCACATATTGCAATAAACCGAATTATGAAAAATCCACATGCATGAAGAAGCAGATTGATCTTATGACACAAGTACTTCAGAGGAATAACCTTGGAGACTTCATTCTTGAAGGAGCCAAGAAGAAGAAGGAAGAAGACCATGCAGCTAAGAAAGGTAATCATCATGCTCTGGTTGCAATTAATTCCCCATCTGATTCATGGATTATAGATTCTGGTGCATCCCATCATATGGCAATGAAAGAGGAAGTTTTATCTTCTTTGAGTCCATGCTCAAGACCCCCTATTCTCATGGGGGATGATACTCCAGTAGCAGTAGCAGGAGAAGGGAGAGTGGAACTCCGCAATGGTAGTTTTGAGAATGTTTTACATGTTCCAAAGCTTTCTATGAATCTGCTCTAAGTTATTAGATCACTCAGAAAGGTAAAAAGGTTGAATTTACATTAGATTCAATTTAAATAATTGACATCCATGACAATTCCATCATTGCAATTGGTGAGGTGGATCACAAGTCAAGGTTGTATAAATTCACTAAGTTTTTTGACGATGACTCCTCTATTCTACTTACACACATAAGGAGAGTACTTTGCATGCACCTCCAATGCAACATGCATATACTATTGTTCTTCCATCAGTTTCAGACATCAGAGATGATTCCATACACTTAGATTCTTTACATGGAAATAAGCAGGTAGTACAGCCAGATAAGAAGGCAACATCGAAGCTTCAACAGATTCCCAAGAAGGCACATACCACACTTCAGGCAACATGCAACCTTGTAGGGAATCCATTGGATTTGAGGATGACTCCATCTCAACATGAGGATCCTTCTCATGTACTTTCAACTTCAAAACCTACGATGCCCATGCATTTCTATATGGTTCAATCTACTGATCCACATAACTAAAATAGGGTTGTGGGAGATCCATTATGGCAAGTAGCCATGCAGAAGGAGTATGACTCACTCCTACAGAACCAGACTTGGAATCTGGTTCCACTTCCACCAGAAATGAATATTTTCAGGTGCAGATGGGTCCACAGGATCAAGAGGTACAAGGCTAGACAAGTTGCCAAAGGAATTCATCAGATCCATAAAGATTTCTACATCTTCACGAAGACTTCCAGTGAGCAAAATTTTCAGACTTTGCGGGATCGTCTTGCAGTGAAGAACACAGTTGCTTAGCAACTGCCTTTTCTTCTTTTGATACATTGTCCTTTGAGGGGGGGGTTTGTTCCCGCATGGTTTTCCCTCTTTCCTCATTTTTTTCCAGTGTTCATTAGTTGCATTGTACATGAGTACCTAAAATGGCCTAGTAGTTGGGACTCATTTTTTACTCCATAGTAATGTTCAGGGGGTGTTGGAGAAATTTATATTTTCAACACACTAGTTTAGTGGGAGTTAATTGACTAGTTCTATTTTAGATTTTCTATTTTTACTATCACTATTATGCTTCATGCATTCCTAAGGAAAATTAATTGCTTGATTGCTTTTATTAATTATGGAATGTTTTGCCCTATATATGAGTGTATTCCACTCATTCATTGTATCATATTGATCATGATCTATGTATCAATCATCAACCCATTGGAGTAGTGTGAATATATTTTCTCATTCTTCCATATTGAATCTCTCTTCCTTTCTTGATAAGCTTTGTTTGTACTTGCTTTAGCTAGATCTCCTGTGCAGGTTTCCATGAAACACTGACAATTTGAACTTGAGGTCTCTGTATCTGTTTGGTTATTCGGGTCATGCTAGAAATACCCATCCAGTTATGGGGTTTTGGTGTTGTTGCTTTTATGTTCGAATATTGTTGCAAAAGACGGTTATATTTTTATAATGGTTAGACCCAAAATGTTATCTTTGCAGTTGAAACTGTACAAGACTTCAATTGTCAGGTCTATATGTGCACTTTCTCCTTTTTTATGAAAGGTTAAGTATGGAGTTAAACACCCATTGACGAAAGGGCACTTGCATGCTTCTAAGTATCACCAGGTCTTCTTTTGATTTTAAAAATTATTTATTTTGGAAGTATTATACATGACTATCTTTATCTGGAGACTTGATTCAATGATTTGTTTGGGGTTGTATAATCCACATGCAATTAGACTTTCGATGCTCTTTCGATGCTCCGTCTCACTCCTGCACCCAATTGGTTTATAAGAAGTTATGAGTTTGAAACCCTAGCTTGATATTAAACTCCAGATTCAGATTGTTTGAGCCACACAAACTTATTTTCTGTATCATTTGATTGCCAMCATCTTATGGTATTTAATTGGAAGTTCTTTGAAAATGGTTTAGTTGTTMATGACTTCACTTCGAGTTTGAAGTCATGTGTTGAAAATGTAGGTTTCGAGCTCTTCTTTATAAATGATGGATTATGAGATTCGAACTCTRKTTTTCAAATTTATATATACGTTGTAATAYAATCAAACTTTGGTTATTCTTTTGATTATTTGTGGCCTGTTGGAGTTTTGAACAATGTAATAGTGATATGGTTAAGTTTTCTTTTGTTGTCATAACTATTGATATCATTCTCATTTGATACTCACAAATGGTTATTTGAAGGATATTGTGAGATGGTGAATAAAGGATACCGAAATAAAGGTTATATTGTGGTGGTATTGGATGATGGATTTCAGTTTTAATAAGCATACTATATGGCTTTACTACTATTTAAGATTCTTTGTTAAAGCATAAAGCCTTGCATGCATATTTTAATTGAAATTGACATAAGGATATGCTTAAGTGAGCTTGTATGTGGGTGATGCTGGAAGTTTGCATTTCAAAGAAAGAAGTAATTAAAGGTATATGGATGATTACATAGACCCATTAATCCTTCATCAATTCTACTTTACATAAATTATTCCCTCTAATCCCTTGCATTTATTTCATGTTTTCATATATGCCCCGTCTATGTAATTAGGATGAAATATGTGGCATAAAAAATGACACAGTTTGGATGTATAATCAAATGGAAAGTTTTGTGATGACAACTATGAAATATAACCTTGGATACATTCCTTGAATGGTCAGTTTTTGGTTTAATTGAGATAGAGAACAAAAGGGACAGTTTTGGTTGATGACTTGGTGAAAGTGAAGTTCATTAAAAGGAAGTACACATTGGGTATGTGTTATATTCTTTGCAAAATTGATCCCATGTACATGGTTTTTTGGCGGTTTTTCGGCACATGGTTTTTGCCAATGGTTTTCTAATTTCGGTTGAGGAATTAGGGTTGTTGACTAATCCGAGTCAATGGATTAGGGGTTTGGATGTCGCAGGATCCTATATGTGTATTGTATTGTAAACAATGAAGAAGATGATGAATAGAAGATTAGAGGTGCAACTCTAAACATGTTACTATTTTTCCTGGTTTGGGTTTCCAGGGTAAAAATCTCTATGTAATGCCATGTGTGTCATTATATATTTTTTGTTTTATTAAGAATATATTTGCAGTTATTAATTGTACAAGGTTAAAATCTACAATCATATATTTATTATACAGTTTCCTTCATCAATCTCACTTTGCATAAGTTTTTTTCTAAATCCCTATCATTAATTTATTTTCTCCATTACAATCTTGTATATATAATAAAATATACATAAGAAAAGGAATTGCCTCATGTGGTTAGTATGGTAAAAATAATAGAGCAAAAGATAAGAAATGATTTGTTTATTGGTAGACAATTGTATATTGATATAGTTTGAAATAAAATATGGGCAGTGTTCTTTTAGAAGTAATGATCAACTTGTATGGTTTGTAGATATTGATGTTGTTTATTGGATGTGATGGTTGGATTATGTATTTCTCTCCTTGTTGCATTTTTCCTTTTCATATCCCATTTGTGTTTCATAGTAGAGTTGCATTAGATCCGGTTTAATAATTTAGACAATTTGAATTATATGTCTTATCTCACTTTTATTTTATGCTTGTGCTAATTGGATTGTCATTGTTTTAGATGAGCTTCTTTAGTAGAGAAAGTAGCAGAGGTGGGAAAAAAGGAAGAAGAGGTTGAGGGCCTAACAACTTTCGGTAGCTTGGCGGGCACAAGAAACTGATATTTTCTATTCATTTTGATGTTGACTCTGATTAGTTCCAACAATTGATCCAAATAGGGAACTTGAACCTTGGTGGTCAACAAGCCTTGCCACAACCTCATGCAGCCCAAAATGTTATCTTGCAACCTCACCCTGGAATTGTGAACATATTTGAGTATCCTTTGTAGCCTAACATTGATGGATGGGGTAATTTACCTACTAATACTTCTTTTGGATCCAATCAGTGGCCTATGCCTTCCCCTCCTCCACCAGCTCATATTAATGTTGCCAATGCATATGTTCCTTTTCTTGGTTCAACGAGTGACACCCATTCACACTTCTGCTACACATGAGTCTATGCCTCCTCCTCCTCCAAAGGATCATAAAACCACACCAAATTGCTCCCAAAATAACAAAGGTAAATGTTATGACCTTGTTTCCCCCAGCCCGTAATTAATTGTAATTTATGATTTTTATGCAATGGCTTGCAAATATTGTAAATGTATTATTGTTTAATTGTAAATTCCGACAACTGACTGATGGGTGAAGCCTTAAAGTATTGGCCATGATATCACCAGAAGAATGAGGTTCTATTAAGTTAAAGGACCCCAAGCCACCTTGCAGAAATATTAATTGGAAACATTCAGATTATTTTCTTTTAGCCCGAATAACATGACAAGTCAGTTAATAAGCAGGGGTTGGTAACTGAACAACCAACCACCCCAATGAATGGAAGTATGGAGGGATGTCAAAAGGTACAGGAAGCGACCAACTAGAGGATAGTAGGAAACATCACCATGGGTCTCGTCGATTGACCCACGAGTTGCATAGAAGAAACATAAGGACAGGTCGAGAACCTGGCTAAGTCATGCGTGCAAGAGAAAGCACAAAAAAAGAGAGAGAAGGAAGAGAGTTCGGGCCAGGGAGGAAGAGAGACGCTAAAAGGAATGCACAAGTGCATGCAATAAAGAGATTAGAGAACCTGTAGAAGAGGGGGAGCTGGAGCATAGAAGACACATAAAAACCCAACCCAAGCTAAGAGGCCAAGAGCTTGATGCTAGGAAGGCATCTGATAAACCTCGAAGAGGCCTGGCCTAGGTGGGTGTATGGAAAATCTCTACCAAGAGTAGAGTGAAGGAGAGTAACCTTCAAATCTTACTGAGAAACTGAGAGAGATTCCCTAGTGGTATCATTGTTTGGAACAAGGGTGGCCTGAATGCTAAAAGTGAATGCATTTGAGCCTATGGTTGGGTGGGTAGGCGAACACCCATATTCAATTGGTCGACTATCGATTGTAATATATAAGTATTTCATAGACTCTATATAATTGAATTGAAATGCATGATTGAATGCGTGTACTTGTGCTATACATATACACACTTGATTTATAGTGATGATGTTTATTGAATTTGCAAACTCTCGTTTTTAAGTGAGGGTAGGATGGAAAGAAAGGTGCATGCCCTGCACAACTGAATACAAGTGTTCTGTAATGTTCTAAGATAAAAAGAATGAACTAAATTTTATGATTCCCGYGTTATATATATATATATATATATATATATATATATATATATATATATATATATATATATATATATCYGTGAATGGAAACTAAGATCATAAGTTAATAGTTGAATGTAAGGGAAAGAGCCCAAAGATAAATCCTTGAATTGTCTAAATCTTGAATCGGATGAAAAACCATGTTTTGAGCTTGGAGGAATCATAGCCATTGGATCAGTGGGAATAGATCCGGACCCTTTTATCGGAGCAGGTTACCATGCCTGTAGAGAATGTACCCGAGTTAATATGGGTCGTTAATAAGGAATTAACCCAAAATTAGCCTCAATCATAGATCACTGTGTTCTCGTTTAAGCGATAATTTGAAGGAGAGGTAATGTTAGCATGAGGTATCACACTGACCTGGAATGCTAATGTATCTAGAAGTTGATAGGTGTCTGTTGATTAAGGTTGGTTATCATTGATGTCAACCCTTGAAGAAATCCCCGTAGCACAAAGGTTTGGGTAATGGACCCAAGATTGTTTGATGTAAATATGACTCATTATTGTTTTATCATGGTTGATAAGAAGTAAATATGGATGAACTCCAAAGTGGTCCCCTTATGGTGAAAGCCCTCACGGGAAGACGCTTTGCAGAGTAAGAGAACCCATGCTTAATTGTGGAATAATGAGATGAAGGATAGTGAATTTATCAGGGAAAATATCCTAGATGGATAGTGCTTGTCATGCCATTTCTGGTGGTATGGAGAACGTCACATAACTCCTCACGGTTAGAGAGTTATGACCATGTGAAGTTGGAGAACCTAGGTTTGGGTAATGGACCCAAGTTTGTTTGATGGATAATGATATGATTTTTGCTATGCTTGAAGGTAATACTATTCTATATGGATAGTACATGTCATTCCATTTCTGATGGTATGTGGAATGTCACATAACTCCTCACGATTTGAGAGTTATGGCCTTACGAAGTTGGAGGACCCTCATATGTCATCTAGAAGCCCCAAAAGGTCACAATAGTCAAAGTGGTTTAAGAGTTTTTA
>ML804359.1:100508-110674 GCA_009831015.1 Picea engelmannii | reverse complement strand
CAAAAAAGTGTGTAGAAGAGCAAAATATTGAGTCTGTTCACCCATACAACATCGCCTGACAAGGCATACAAAAAACATGATCACGGAGAGACTCTAATCTCCCCACACTGCGTTGTGCTGTGAGTAACACACTACTGCACGCAATACGCACCTCAACAGAGAATTGATATTCTTTGGTACTCCTACAGTGTGCCGTTGCAGATGTAAAGGCACACCCCCCCTCTGCAGAGGAGGGATGCCCATCGTAAGGCCTTGGAGGTTCCTCTCAACCTCCCGGAGACCCACCACCAGTACTGCTGGGTCTGCTACGACTGGGACGCCTCCACGACGCCCTGGTACTGGTATATCAACTGGGTGCACTGCTCCCTTGTCTGCATGTTGGAAACAAAACATCTGTTAAAATTCTTTTACATACCCAAAAAAAATACATATACATCAAAAAACTTAAAAAAAAAACTAGACAAGGTATGGCTTAGTTTCTTACCTGACTCGTCCCAGTCTTCCCCCGCGGGAAAAATCAAGTCCATACTCCCACGAAAGTCTACATCGGCATAAGGGAAGTCCTCTATCCAGAGGTACTGCCGTCTCAGCCAGGCAAAGAAATCACCAGTAAAGTGGAACTCTGACTTCGAAACTAGCCTTGGAGACAGACTAGTCCACCTCTCCATTTTAGGTTCGTCCACTGGTCATACTGCCAGTGCTATCTGAGGCTGCATCTGAGGGATGTGCTCTAGAAAAAAACGAGACCAAAAATGAGCCATAGCCGAATTGCTTCTGACCAGTCCTGCACCGTGAGATCTGTTCCTTCACATTCCGAAGGAACGCTGCACTCCAGTTGAACAGTGTTGGTTCCAAACACTGAACATCATAGGCCACCTGTGATCTCAATGCCAAATGAGTGCTAGTGCTTCCGATCACGCTTGTGATAGCGAATAGTATAGACCGGAGAGGCAGATCTCGTATAGCCTTGATAGGGATCCTGCCCCCTACCAACCTTGCTCCCGGAACGCAGTGGCGTGCCAGATACACGTCCACCTGCTCAGGTAATGCCCTCTACCCAGTAAAAGATATGGGACCCCTCTTTTCGATAGGTTGGTAAAAAAAGTACACATCTTCCAACTCAATGGTTAGAAGTTGTGTGCCGATACAGAATCCCTGTTCCGCAACATCCCAAAGGCCAATCATATGATCAAGTAATAACACCTCTCTCTTCATTTTTTGCAATTTGAAGAACTTGAGCAAGCCACAAGCTTGCCAAGTGGTCCGTGTACGAGGACTCCGTAGAGTGGCTAAATCATCCATCTCATGTTCCCTCTCTTTCCATTCAATCATGATTGCCGAAGATACCTACAAAACAAAAAATCAAGAATTTCGTTATTCCTCACGTTTTTGTAATTTCGGCGATTTTCAAAAGCATTTTAAAACATGAAACAAAGTGCCCATGTCATCTAAAAGCAACCACTCACTCTTTTTAACCACCACGCCCTTTAATATTTGTCAAATAATGATAAAAACGTTTTAAAAAATGCAAAACGACTTTGGGGGCTACGTGGGCATTTGGGGAGAATTGTTATGAGTTCTTTTAGTAAAAATAATCGGTCTAATCGATTGCAAGGGTGTAGACATCCTAACAACCCTTCTCTAACACATTTTTGTAAAATAATCCCCCTATTTTATTAATTTTTAAAAAAGAGGCCGATTTGGTTCAAAGAGGGGCGTCTTAGGGCTTTGTGTTTTAAATAAATAATGCTATGAAAACCAATCTAAAACCATGTAATTGAAAGAGCAAGGGATGGACACCTACCTGGTTCGAACGGTGAGCAAAATGATCAATTGTAGCTTCGGCAGCGAGAAAAACAAGATTTGCTTCAAAGTGAGATTCTCCACTACAAAAATCCTTGCAAATGAAATGGTAAATGAGTTTTCAAATCAATTGTTATTTATAAAATTTCATTTTCTATAAGGTGTGGTCATTTTTGGGTTTATCTAATGATGTGACAGCTTCACTAAACTCTGGTTTGTAGTTTCTGGCATCGCAGGTTTCCTGGCAGTTCTAATGAATTATTCACCTTGTCGCATTTATGGGCATAGTCTTAGTTCATTCACGAGCTCGACAATATGAGAACGTAACCGGGTAAACTTTTATCTCTTTTTCGGACCCGTATGGATATGAACACATGAAAAAGGAACCCCCCTGGAGTCTACTTTAAACCCTTTTCAAACTCTCTAAATATGAAAAGATTGTCGAGTGACCTTGCTTCCTTTCACACTCGTTAAAAGGTCAGAAAGGGCGTCTTTCGAGCGATAATTTAACCCTTTTTCGGTCTCGTTGGACTACTGTACGAAAAATGAACTGAGAGAGTTCTCTTTTAAGTGTTTTTCCAAACTCTATAATCCCGAAAAACCTTCGATTTTTCTGTCTTTGGACTCGTTAAAGCACACATCGATAGGCCCATATGGGAACGAACCCTTACTTCTTCTGGTTCGTTAAACAAAAGAAGAGGAACTTACCGAAGGTGAGTTATATCGAGCATGTGTTATCCTCCTCGAGCTCATTCAATCAAAAAGAGGTACTCATCTATCTGGATGGGGGAAAAAATTGAAAGGAACAAGCCAAGCAGTCTCTTGAGAACATCATCCAACACTTCTTAGAGTCGCCCTTGAACACGACACTTTGTCATCTGTACACATCATAATCCGTTGAACCTCTGCACTTAGCCAATCCTCCGAGTCCCTTTCACTCCTTTGGGTCACCCGACGCAAGTCACAGTACCCATTGCATAGTTTTGGTCCACGTCATGTTCTGCTGTTGTGCCTCAGTGTTCAAGGGAAGTATCCGCCTCGAGAGTCAGCGATCCCAAGTATCTTGCCTCAAAACCTGTGTCAGTTCATGTCCATTTCATCTACCAATTATATCTCCATGTCCGTTTCGTTTCGTTGATGGGGGATACATCAAGGCCCTCCCTCGACGAGTCTATTCCTGTCGACTCCAGCATATTATCCAGGAATTAGGCTTAGAAACTAATTAGTACTTTGGGACCTGCATGCCTCAATGGCAGGCCTCCTCACATTCGACAGTGGGTTTACATCATTGACCCTTGATTGAATGATTCCATGGATGTTCGACCTCAGATCATCTATTCACATTCGCTAGAATGTACTAGGGTACCTTGGGAATCATTGACCTTAATGATGATCTCCCTCGCACTTGTTAACGGTTCACACCATTGACCAATAATCAAGTGGTTTCTGCCATGTTCGACGTCAGGACATCTATTCACATGGTCAGATTCGTACCATATTGGGATTGGTAAGAAGACACTGGGTTGAGTGATCACTTTGATATATGCTTCGCCCAGGCTGCAAAGGAATTTTCATTGGACAAAGAACACATACATTGTTACATAGATCCACTTTGTATTGGCCGTGGATATGTCTTGTCATCTCGTAGATCCACTGTGTATTCTTCATGGCTACGATCTGTCCGAGTCATCAGAGTATAGATCCACATTGTATCTTCGGTGGCCATACCTTTTTATCAATACAATTATGGATCCACAATGTATTTTATGGCGGCCATATCTTGCAAGTCTTGATCACCCAAGCATAGGTATGCCTGCCCTGGGTTTTGAAATATGTCATGATACTTGTTGGATGTTTATGTGCAGCTTCTGTCAGGTTCTCCGAGTCTATACCCTTGCTTGGATATCTACAAAGTATTTCAGTTATCAGTTGGCATCTTCTAGCTTCATACTTTGGGGGGCATTCTGTTACATGTCAAAATTACTCAGCTGGATAAGTGTCGCATATCCCTCTCAATTGTCGTAAGTGTCGCACCTTCCTTACAACTTTCGCAAGTGTCGCAAGTTGGTCACAAGTGTCGCAAATGATGTTCAGACATACTGCCATGTCGACGACACTAAGGAGACACTTATAACATCTCATATGCTTGATTTGAAGGAGGAGAATTGGTTTACTGAAGTCAAATAACTCTTGACACCTGAAAGGAGCCCTGAAACAAAGGTTTTGAGGGAGAGCGCTCCCCTACTTCAGCCCTAGAAGCGCTGGCACTCCCCTACAAGGCTTCAGGGAGCATTATAACGCTCCCCAGCCCCCTCTGAAGGAGCGCTGCTCATCTTGAAAGTGCTAGCGATCCCCTAAAGCTTACCAGAGAGCGCTACAACGCTCTGATGCCCCTTCTAAGGGAGCGCTTCCTAATCTGAGGCAGTAGTTGGCCCATTGAGGAGAATAAGGGGAGGATCTTTTGAAATTAGGAGGCAGTTGTGCTCGAATTCTCGGTATCATCAAGAGATCCCTGATCTAAGGAGAAGGTTCCCAACTTGTTCTAAAGATAACTCAAGAGGTTAAGCTCCTTTTAACCTATATAAACAGGCTCTATGATGGTGGAAAGGGGGGAAGAACTGAAGTTATGAAACTTATGATCTTGGACGAAACTCACGGTCAGCCAAAGGAGAGTGATCAGTGAAGCTGCTGTTATCCAGGTTGTGGAGCTTTCAGGCAAGGGTTAGACGAAGGGGACTTGACGAAGCTGTCGCATTCACATCTACGATTGTAAGTACTGCTGTCGTTATTCTAATCAATATGACACGCTTGGCCTGTTTCTTTCTAGTTTGTGTCTAATGTCAAATGAACTTATCATTAATTGATAGATCTGTTTTCAAGCTAATATCAATAGAGTAGGAAGTGGTTGTATCTTGTTTTGTCCACAGAACTCAGCGCGGAGCAAAAGGATTGGAGCGCAACTCGGAGTGTGCAGGGACAAACATCGATAAAAGGTACTTCTGTCATCCTTCCTTATCATGTGTTAGTTTAGATAGATTTGAAAGGAAGTCAGTGTCCATGTTAAGCATTTTCTGTCTAGAGTTAAGGTCAAGCTCTTAGAGGCGATCTACCTGTCCGCAGGGAAATTTTCCTACAACACCCTCCATGAGTAAATCATTTTCAAGAGCATATTGAAAAATTGTTTTTATAAATCTATTCAGAAAGAGAAAGCACCGACAAACTTACTTTCAGTTACAAGACAAAAACTGGAAAATTATGAGGTCTAAATATGCTATTAGGAAATTTCTCTATGGAGTTGCCAGATGTTGACTCAAATTCTCGTCACATATAATAAAAGATGTCAAATTATTGCACAGCCGATGATATCCATACTATAGAACTACCAGGTGGGGTGCCCAAGGGTTAAATGCAAACAAATTGGTCTCTAAAGCTTTTCCTCAACATGACATATTTTAGTTTTTGTCCTCTACATTCATTTTCTCGTGGTTATTTGATTAGATCTTGCATACGGTTGACATTATAAATGTTCACATGTATGGTATTTTCGATGCAAACAAAGATTTAATGGAATTTTTGATGGTTTCAAAAGCAGTCTTATTTAGAACTTCCAAAGGCACTTATAAGTAGCACATGCATAAAAAATTGAGCCATGCAAGTATTGCATATTATGATTGTTTTATCTCCAATGTTGCAGTTTACATATTATGGTGGTCGATAAATCTTTACTTGTGTTATGAACTCAACCCTGATATATAGTCATCATATATATCAAGCATTAGGTTATATGGTACCCATATGGAGCATTAGGTTATATGGAGCATTTGGTTATATCAAGCATTAGGTTATATGAACTCAACTCAAGTACCCATTAAGAAATAACACCTAGTATGAAATTATGTGGTTCTTACCCATATACGACTCTCATTGGTTATATGGTGTTAAAGATTTTGGGTTATGATTCGAATCATATAATACTTCAATATGAAAAACATTTGATACATGATATAGGTATGAGGTATATTATATGCGACTTGTTGGTTTTGGGTTGCAAATAACATATTACATATAACTGTAAAGTTTGATATATATTGCATGTGGTATAAGTTTATGGAGTTATTGGTAGCATGCTCGAGGTTTATTTGATTTGATATATTAATGGGATCCACATACTACGAGGGTTTTGTTTGATGACATGGCATATATGTAATCTGAATGTTTGGTTGGCATAACGTGGGTAATTTCTCCGCTGTCCCGTGCTCTATCACTCTTCATTCACCTTGGATTTTGGTCATTTTTGTTGTTGGAAGTGAAAAGAATGAGCTGTAATCTATGTTGGTAAAACCTCACACCTGGTAGTTTGGTAACGAACTTGGTCATCTGTCACTAGTATTAAAGGATTTTTTGTGCAAAGCTATGGAATTTCAATTGGTTTACATCTCCTGCAACGAGTTTTTCACTAAAATGATTAAAATTGGCTCTGGTTTGACATCTATGTGTGCATGAATGTTTTCTCTTTCCCTTCTCTAGCGTTCCTTGAGAAAGAAAATGAAAAGAATATTTTCTTACAAAAGATTTATAACATTCCTATTTTCTTCTTCCACTCTTGCACTTTACATTTTAGTTTACAATGAAAATAAAAATTTCTTGACAGTCCCAATTTATCTATGATTGAGATTTGTGTTGGAGAAATTTCTATTTTCAACACACTAGTTCAGTGGGAGTTAATTGTCTAGTTCTATTTTAGACTTTCTATTTTTACCATCACTATTATGCATGCACGCATTCCTAAGGAAAGCTAACTGCTTGATTGATTTTCTTAATGATGGAATGTTTTGCCCTATATATGAGTGTATTCCACTCATTCATTGTATCATATTGATCATGATCTATGTATCAATCATCAACCCATTGGAGTAGTGTCAATATATTTTCTCATTCTTCCATATTGAATCTCTCTTCCTTTCTTGATAAGCTTTGTTTGTACTTGCTTTAGCTAGATCTCCTTTGTAGGTTTCTATGAAACATTGACATGGTATCAGAGCTATGATGCTTGGAGCAAACCAGATAAGCCAAGGAATAAGGAAAATCGGGGTTTCGACGAGCTAAATCTGTGGTCGTACCTTTCAACAATCATTCCTCCCAAAATATTACGTTTTGGAGGAAAAAACTGGTGTGGAAAGTAAATCGGCCCATTTTGGAAGTGGGTTTTCAATCGTTTGGCGAGATTCCTCATCGTTTGCTCAGAAAGTAAGCCACAAAATAGCCTCCTAAAACTGATATGAATCCATGTCTGTACTTTTCTACATTCATTTCTCCCAAAATATTACGTTTTGGAGGAAACGACCCACGTGGAAAGTAAATTGGCCCATTTTGGAAGTGGGTTTCAACCGTTTGGCGAGGTTCGTCACCGTTTGCTCAGAAAGGGTTCTTAGAAACAATGGGAGAGATGGATATGACAACTATTATACAATCAAACTTGGTGGTAATCCTCACACCATACAATTATTTTTATTGGAATCCCAAGGCGACATTCCAACTCAAAAGAAAAGGACTATATAATTTGATGATGGTGACAAAAACATAACCTACATCAACGATTGAGAAGATGAGATGGGCAAACCGTAAGGATGAGGCCACAAGACTACTTCTTGAGTTAATCTCCACTGATTTGTGGTTTCATGTTGCTGCATGTAAGACTCCAAACGAGATCTGGACCACCTTGGAAGGACTCTTTGCAAAGCAAGATGAGATGCGAGGTCATATGCTTGAGGTAGAGTTGAATACCTTAGACCCTAAAAGTTTTGATAATATACAAGATTTTTTTACTAAATTTAAATCTTTGTTATTAAGCTTGGGTGAATGTGTTATTGATAAGTCTACACAAGAGAAATAACTTATTCTAACAATCTTGTCCAAGCTAGGACTAAAATACGTTGTATATGTCTCCAATTTCCATTATGGCATGTGTCTTTTTGGAACAAATTGGAAAATGCCTATATTGGCTTAGTTCATTGAGTCTCTTACACAAGAGCAAACAAAAATCATACAGATGGGCCTCATGAAAGATCCCAAAGCACATGCACTCACCATGCATGATGGAAAAGGGTCATTCAATCAGAAATCAAAGCAGAAACGAAAGGAGTTATTACATCTAGAGTCAAAAAAGGAAGGATATTCCAAACCCTTCAAGGATTATTCAGGTTCCAAAGACTCTTCAGAGTCCAAGAACAAGTCAAAGGGAAAGTAGTGCACATATTGCAATAAACCGAATTATGAAAAATCCACATGCATGAAGAAGCAGATTGATCTTATGACACAAGTACTTCAGAGGAATAACCTTGGAGACTTCATTCTTGAAGGAGCCAAGAAGAAGAAGGAAGAAGACCATGCAGCTAAGAAAGGTAATCATCATGCTCTGGTTGCAATTAATTCCCCATCTGATTCATGGATTATAGATTCTGGTGCATCCCATCATATGGCAATGAAAGAGGAAGTTTTATCTTCTTTGAGTCCATGCTCAAGACCCCCTATTCTCATGGGGGATGATACTCCAGTAGCAGTAGCAGGAGAAGGGAGAGTGGAACTCCGCAATGGTAGTTTTGAGAATGTTTTACATGTTCCAAAGCTTTCTATGAATCTGCTCTAAGTTATTAGATCACTCAGAAAGGTAAAAAGGTTGAATTTACATTAGATTCAATTTAAATAATTGACATCCATGACAATTCCATCATTGCAATTGGTGAGGTGGATCACAAGTCAAGGTTGTATAAATTCACTAAGTTTTTTGACGATGACTCCTCTATTCTACTTACACACATAAGGAGAGTACTTTGCATGCACCTCCAATGCAACATGCATATACTATTGTTCTTCCATCAGTTTCAGACATCAGAGATGATTCCATACACTTAGATTCTTTACATGGAAATAAGCAGGTAGTACAGCCAGATAAGAAGGCAACATCGAAGCTTCAACAGATTCCCAAGAAGGCACATACCACACTTCAGGCAACATGCAACCTTGTAGGGAATCCATTGGATTTGAGGATGACTCCATCTCAACATGAGGATCCTTCTCATGTACTTTCAACTTCAAAACCTACGATGCCCATGCATTTCTATATGGTTCAATCTACTGATCCACATAACTAAAATAGGGTTGTGGGAGATCCATTATGGCAAGTAGCCATGCAGAAGGAGTATGACTCACTCCTACAGAACCAGACTTGGAATCTGGTTCCACTTCCACCAGAAATGAATATTTTCAGGTGCAGATGGGTCCACAGGATCAAGAGGTACAAGGCTAGACAAGTTGCCAAAGGAATTCATCAGATCCATAAAGATTTCTACATCTTCACGAAGACTTCCAGTGAGCAAAATTTTCAGACTTTGCGGGATCGTCTTGCAGTGAAGAACACAGTTGCTTAGCAACTGCCTTTTCTTCTTTTGATACATTGTCCTTTGAGGGGGGGGTTTGTTCCCGCATGGTTTTCCCTCTTTCCTCATTTTTTTCCAGTGTTCATTAGTTGCATTGTACATGAGTACCTAAAATGGCCTAGTAGTTGGGACTCATTTTTTACTCCATAGTAATGTTCAGGGGGTGTTGGAGAAATTTATATTTTCAACACACTAGTTTAGTGGGAGTTAATTGACTAGTTCTATTTTAGATTTTCTATTTTTACTATCACTATTATGCTTCATGCATTCCTAAGGAAAATTAATTGCTTGATTGCTTTTATTAATTATGGAATGTTTTGCCCTATATATGAGTGTATTCCACTCATTCATTGTATCATATTGATCATGATCTATGTATCAATCATCAACCCATTGGAGTAGTGTGAATATATTTTCTCATTCTTCCATATTGAATCTCTCTTCCTTTCTTGATAAGCTTTGTTTGTACTTGCTTTAGCTAGATCTCCTGTGCAGGTTTCCATGAAACACTGACAATTTGAACTTGAGGTCTCTGTATCTGTTTGGTTATTCGGGTCATGCTAGAAATACCCATCCAGTTATGGGGTTTTGGTGTTGTTGCTTTTATGTTCGAATATTGTTGCAAAAGACGGTTATATTTTTATAATGGTTAGACCCAAAATGTTATCTTTGCAGTTGAAACTGTACAAGACTTCAATTGTCAGGTCTATATGTGCACTTTCTCCTTTTTTATGAAAGGTTAAGTATGGAGTTAAACACCCATTGACGAAAGGGCACTTGCATGCTTCTAAGTATCACCAGGTCTTCTTTTGATTTTAAAAATTATTTATTTTGGAAGTATTATACATGACTATCTTTATCTGGAGACTTGATTCAATGATTTGTTTGGGGTTGTATAATCCACATGCAATTAGACTTTCGATGCTC
>ML804359.1:52164-71733 GCA_009831015.1 Picea engelmannii | reverse complement strand
ACATAAGTCTGTGATACATGAGGCACCACAAACTCTCCATATGTTTGGAAGAGTAACCAAACGAAGGAGGACACAACTGTATGTAGCGAGAACAAATTCCTAAGGTCATACTAGATCCCAATGCTCGGTGAACAAACAAAAGGATGTGCTTTGTCCAAGGGTGACTATCTTGCTACCGAAAAAAGAGAATGTATATCCCGTCCCCTCTTTTTGAAATATTTGAATTTTTTTTCCTTTTCAAATTTTTAACAATCTTGAAAAAGAAAAAAAGAATGCTACGTTACAAAGGAGGAACGAGTGTCGCGGGCAAGAAAACTAGTTCCAAGCACATGGAACATATTGATGCTCAGTGCAAGGAGACAAGTGTAGGATAAGGACACTAGGGAAAATTCCTCCATTGGTCATGGTGTCAGATCTCAAGGAAAAAAGTGTTGCAAGGCTTCCGTTTAAGGAATGCTTTGAAGGTTCACTTGAATAACAACATGGAGTCGGAATTAGGCCAAATACGCAAGGATGAGACATGCGATGCAATGAGACACAACAAGAGTCCTTCCATATTAAGTTTTATGATCCTAGAGAAGGTAAGCTTGATGGTTTTTCATGTTTAAAGAGTCTGGAAAACGCTAAAAGAAGATTCCAGGGAGTTCCTTTTTCATAACTAGTCCAGTCGGTTCGAAAAAGGGTTACACTTATATCGAGAGGACGTATCTTCAAAACCATTTTAACGAGTGTCACATAGACAACATCACTCAACTATCTTTTCAATTTTAAGGATTCTGCAAAGAGCTTAACTATGGACTCACAACCTTTTTCCGAGTTTAGTCTCCTTAGCTCGAAAAGGTATAAAATATAACTTAGGAGAACTCTCACGACGAGATGTATCTCTTGAGACGTACCTTTTTCCTGGATAATCTATTGGATAGAAAAAGGGTTAAACTTATGCCAAATTGATATTCCTTTTGGACCAATTAACGAGTGTGAAAGGAACAAGGTCACTTGACAATCTTTTCATATATAGGGAGTTTGAAAAAAGCTTAAATATGGACTCCAATGGGGTTACTTTTTCGTAAGTAATATCCAAGGCCTGAAAAAGAGATAAACCAAATTAAAAAATTTAGTCCCTAAGGCCCGAAAAATGGTTAAAATTACGCCCGAGAATACTCTCCTAGCGAACTGAAGCTCCTAGGGCATACCTTTATTCGCAAATTAACCGTCCAGACCAAAAAGGGGGTAAACTATCGCCGGACAAATGTGCCTTCAAATTTGATTTTGGCGAGCATGAAGGGCAACAAAATTGCTCAAAAATCTTTTCAATTTTAGAGAGTCTGAAAAGGGCTTAAAGAAGACTCCAGAAGGGCTTCTTTTCTCAAGTAATCCAGACGAGACCAAAAAGAATAAATGAATTCTCGTTAGATGTTGATTTCAAAGTTTAAGCGAACTTGAAAGAAAACAAACCGTGCTCTTAGGGAGTCCCATGGGTATAGGCCAGAAAAATATGAAGAAGAAAGATGAGGCTTCAATACAAAGTCATGGCGGGACTAAAAAAGACTCCTGTGCCTATGAAGTACTTCAACATAGGCACCAAATGAAAAACAAGGCTCTAACTAGGGTTCCCATGGAAGGAAGGCTCTACCACATAAAGTACGACACGCTTATCAGTAAGGAAGGTTAGTGTCACAATTCAATGGGGTCAATCCTAAGGCCAAATGAACCAGGAAATAGATAATGCAAAAATGCAAGTAGGCAAAAACTTAACCTAGATGCCGGTTTCCAAGTCAAAACCTGTCAGAACGGATTGATATGATGAACAAAAGTCAAAAGAAAAAACGTCTCCAAGATCCTGCATATAAGGCCAATAACACTCATTAAGAAGTTAATAAATCCAATATAGATAGAAACTTCAGAAAATAAGAGGTGCTACTGAATATAAAACTTGAAAACAACAAACCTGGACTATACAATATTGTACAAGGTACCACACATCCTTACGACTCATGCATAGTACTGGTTCAAGTAGAGCCCGCTGTTAGGATCTGACCAAGAGTGTCTTCGGTAGTCAACCTGAAAAGTCTCCCAAAAGGGAAGAAACAAAAACCACGGTGTAAATATTCCCACATAATATAATCTGTAGTCATGGTTTCAAGGATAACGTCATTTGAAGGCAATTCAATATTTGATAAATCATGCGAATGAGGAGGGTCGACAGTCCATAAGGGAGAAGAAAACTGACCATATTCCATATGATGATGGAGGTTCTGGCCAGGACTGGCAGAGTCTATCAACGAAGAATCACAAGCACAAGGGCTCGAGGATCTACAAACAACGAGATCAGACTCGAAAGGAAACTCAAGATCACTCGAACCAAGAGGGGGAAGCAAGGAATCCCATGCCCCCATTAGATAAATCAATGGATCAATTACTGAGACCAAGTCTCGAGAAGGAAAACATGAGTGAATGAGTTCCTTCTCAATAGAAATTGAACACCAAGGATAAGACGCCACATAATTAACCTATGGCGAGGTAGAGTCTACATGGATACTAGGAACATATAAAGGGGTAGCCTAAACTAACGCCGAATTAGGATGGTGATTATCAGATGCCAACTGGTCTATAGTGACAATGCTTCCATTGTGAGGGAAATGCATCACCTGGAAGAGCGTAGACACCACAACGTTCATAACATATATATAATCACGCTTGAGAAGCATATTGAAATATAACAAGCCTTGCACCATTATAACATCGACAAGGACAATATTCCCACCTAACGAGATAGGAAACCGAGGAAGAATCCCCAAATACTCACAAGGACGTCTATCAAAATCCAACAACTCATGTGAAGAAGACACAAGCTCAGAAAAGCCCAAAGCTTGCCAAGCCAAGGAGGATAAAATACTTGTGGAGCCTCCTTTATCTACAATACATCAGTAAATGTTTTTTGAATTAACTTCAACCCTTATTTGAAAGGGTGCAGAAGAAGGAAGACGAGGCTCAACAAGGTCATTCCAATCAAAGGAAACCATCTTAGGACTTGGAGGGGGTGTGCTCGAAGTGAGAAGAATTCCCCCTTGTTCTGAAAGTACTGAACTGGAAATGCTAAAAACATAGTCGGTAGACACATCACTCCCTAAGAGAAGAGTGGGATAAGCTGAAGATTACATCGATGTGACCACTTTGGTAGACTCGAGACTCTCCAAGAGAAGAGTGGGATCAACCAAATATTGCATCGACGTGACCACTTTGGTAGACTCGACACTCTCCAAGAGAAGAGTGGGATCAGCCAAAGATTGCATCGATGTGACCACTTTGGTAGACTCGACACTCTCCAAGAGAAGAGTGGGATCAACCGAAGATTGCATCAGCACAACCACTTCCTCAACCACTGGCTGAATAGGCTGTGAGACAACATGGTTTGAAGGCGTATCATCCCCTAAAAAAGGATTGGGACCGGTCGAAGATTGCATCGACATGACCACTTTCTCAACCACTGGCTGAATAGGCTGGAAGGAAACCTCAGAAGACTCAAAATCAGAAGAGCTTGCAGATAGGGACCACAATATTCGTGCCTCTGAAAGGCCAGGGCATAAATGAGTAAGCTGATATCCCTTGCAAATCTTACAAGTGAACTTAGGCTTACATCCTATCCCTCTAGGTTTTTGAACAAAATCAATGCCCCCAGCATGACTGGCAGTGGTTGGTTTCTTGTCCCCAACATGACTAGCAGAGGTTGTTGACATATCATTCACATCACTCGCATTGACGAGACTCGTACCCCCAACATGACTTTCACTGGTTGGTTGCACATCTCCAACATGACTTGCAAAGGTTAGTGATTGGTCGATAACATGACTCACAAAGGTTGTATACCTATCGCTAGTATGACTAGCAATGACTACACTTTTTCCCCCGGCATGACTTGTAGAGGTTAGTTGTTGGTCCCCAACATGACTCACAGAGGTTGTTGACATATATCCAACATGACTAGCAGAGGTTGGTTGTGTGCCCCCAACATGACTTGCAGAGGCTAGATTTTGGTCTTCAACATGACTTGTAGAGGTCGATGACCTATCTCCAACATGAGTCGCAGAGGTTGGTGATTTCTTCTTCCTATTCTTCCTTTTTCTTTTTCATTTAGACTTCCAGTTACTAGTAGCTATACTTTCACTAGAGAAGGTAGAAGGAGGAGGAGAAGACCTTTTTGACGAAGGAACATGATTCCCATGACATAGAGTGCTTAATTGAGAAGCATCAAGAGCATTTAGAACATTTGGAATGGTACCCAACCAAACCGGTAGTCCCACATTCAACCTAGGAATGTACAATGTGGCCATCAAAGGGACACCAAAATTTCCAAATAAAGCAAAAAGGCAATAATCCCCTTACGAAGGGGTTCCTTGGTTGGTATCACTAGTAACTTTTTCCATGAAGATCTTATGCACAGGTTCTTCCCTTGTGGGATTATTCAAGATCATAAAAGTCTCACACACTGACTCAGGCAAACCAGTGTTATAAAAAACAATGCCTATAGAGAGGTGGCTCCACGTTTCTAAGAGGAAGACCGAAAATTCCTCATGACCACCTTATGTCAAAGACCCAAAACAATGATTGGCTAACTCAATTTTTAAAAACTAGGGAGCAAAAAGCACACCATTAAGAAGAAAAGCCTAAAAAGATAGAAACCAAACAAACTACCCTTTTGAATGCTTCTGACCCAGGGAGCTGAAGTCCTGATCATCCAAATCATTCACAAAGGAAAACAACTGGCTAGGAGAAGTAGTTACCCAGACCTCTGACCAATGGTCCCTTTAGGTGTCTCCCAGAGAGTACAAAGTCTACCTCAGGTACTGCGATACACCCCTCACAGTCACCTGTGTGTCAACCTATATAATGGAAACCAGGCCACCAACTTGTAATCAACAACCAAGGGGGGACAATCGACAACCGGGCGAGTGTATGGGGAGGGTAACTAAACCCGAAGATCCTCCTGAGGCCTGAAACACAACAGGGCCATAATCCCTCTTAGAGTACCTTGGATGGATCCAACTGTCTCAGAGGTATGACACAAGTCGGGCCAGTAATGCTACAAGATTCACCCCCAATACACACTCTCCCAAACGCTTTGTTAGGATTAGGAGTGGATATCTCTGTCACCATCCTCCATGCGGCGTCATGTTTGACTCCTATGTAGAGGAGCTTCCCGCATTGAGTAATTACAAGATGGATTTTTCACACCCTGGCACAGACACCTAACTTAAGTTTTGGTTGGCCTTGGAGAATTTACCTCTCCACACCTAATCCAAGGCCCTAGCCTAAGCTATTGGTGAACCCTAGAAAAAGTGTTACTAATATATTTTATATTAGCATGTTCATTTTAGGGGATTTTCTTACTCAAGGAATGGAAGTGCAACTTATATTGTTTGAGACTCTTGTGAAAAAGAAACTAATAAGAACACTAGAAAATGAAACTTTACACTAACCCTTCAAATAAAAAAGAGTTTCAAGAAAGATAATGCATGACCAAACCTTCAAACATAAAAATGCAATCTTTTCTCCTTTCAATGCAAAATGCACAATGCAACTTTCGAGTGAAACAAAAGAGCAAATGAAAGGATCTTCTACCTTATTTTTCTTTTGAAATGCTTTCAAGATGAGAAGAAAACAGAACCCTATGCTAATTCCTTTTTATTTTTCAAATAACAATGCAGAGAAAATGCAAAGAAAGAAAGAGAGCTAAAAAACTAGCTTTTTTATTTTTTATTTTCTTCCAATCAAAGCAGAACTAACAAAAGATGCTAAAAGAAACTGTAGAATACGCGATTCTTGGAAACACAGAGAGACAAGAGGATTTATTTTTATTTCATGAACAATCTGAGCCTACAAACTGTCTAACCCCAAACAACAGAAGCTTCTGGAACTCACGAAGACCTGGAAACCACAAGTTTCATGTAAGAAAAGGAAAATATTTTGAAAAAATTCTCCAAAACAACATAGATGCGTGTTGTGCACAGCTAGCCTGCGTATGTACGCGAGATGTATATAATGCAGACCGGGTATGTATGCAGTTTTTATATAATGCAGACTACATATGTACACGTTTTGTATAGAGAATAGGGCACATACACCTTTGTAAATTTTCAAAAAAAAAAAAGTTTGGACATACAACTTGGGCAAGGGAAGCTTGCAGGCACCTGGAAAGTGACCAGAGACCCAACCTGACGCAGAAAACTCAGAAAGAAACTGAAAAATCAAATCTGACCAAGATCTCCCACTAAGACCTTAAAGAGAATCCACAGTGGAGTCGCCAATTCTGCTAGTGGGGAAAATCCCTCTATACTGGGTCGAGGTACATGTAGAGCACTGACTTCCCTTAAAAGACAATTTTGTTACTAAGCTACCCCAAAACTATCTAAACGAAATGACAAGAGAGAGGAAAGAAGGTCAATGGGTGCATCTTAGGTCCTTACATCTGGTGCATACCTTTTTCATCTTTGCAGCTTCCTAGATTGTGTGTCTCCTCCCAAAGATGACCTGCAAAAGCTTAGGAAAACAATGCTACAACACATACAATCTCTACTTATCAATTTCAATGTTCAGATAGAGACATAAATACATAATTCAAATGAAAGCAAATAGACACAATGTTTGGTATAGGAAATAATTCTTTTATTCAATATTAAGATCACAAAAATTACAACCTTCGTCGGAAAACACTCTGTGAGCCTGGTCTAGGATCCTCTATCATGGCTCCAAGTTCTCCAATCCCATACAAACTTCTCACAACCAACTTATCTCTTGGGAAAGGGGAAAGGGTTGTATAAGGAGAAAGGGTTGGAGGGGAAGGCTGAGGCCAAAACTCAGAAAGGGATGCAAAACTTGGGCTAAGAAGGGGAAGGGAGTTTGGCAAAGTTTTCTTATTCTCTTACGTGTCTTTCAAATGACACCCAAAGACCTCTTTTATATGAGAAAAAGATGGTTATTCGGTTTGGGGACGGGCTACAAGGGGTAAAATCGTTAGGAAACCCATGATAGACCGTAAACTCCGTCGAATTCCTTGCAATTATATATTTTTTGCAATTTTTTGGAGGTAAACACGGGCTAACTAGTATGTAGCTTGCGTATGTACACTGGCTAACTAGTATGTAGCACGTGTGTGTACGTGGGCTAACAGTTCAACAGAGCACGTACATGTTCCAAAAAATGTTTTTTTAAGAAGAAGCCTCAACAATAGTTTGGAAAATTATGTAAGTGGAAAGGCCAATGCCATGTATGCATAGGCAAGACATTTTTGGAAGATAACAGTTGTTGACGGCCTTGGAGAGTGTGCTAAAAAAAACTCTTTTCACACAAGGAAAAATTTCCGCTTCTTGATGACAACAAGGGTCAGATCTCAGTTAGCTTACCTGGAAAATGCACCATTTCCTATCTTTTTTGATTTACTGATATCACACAAGTTGAGGGGCAAAGAGAATACAAAGATTCAAAAGAGTAGCAACCCATACACATACAATATAAAACCAAAATAATACTTTGCAAAAAATTAAAAAGGGCATATTCAGGCTTTATAACTCTAGATCTTACTGAATTGGATGTATCTTGGGAAAAAAAAATATTTTCTAGTGAAATAAAAAGATTTCCTGAATGAAACGAGTGATCTGGACACAATGAAACAATCCTCTCAGACTAGAAATTTACAAAAATGGTAGAAACCAGAGATGAGGCAACTCGGCTTTACGATCTCGATCTACAACGGTAGCGGGTCTTAAAAAAGACTCTGATACAATGTTCGACAAAACATGTATTCCAATAGAGGACGAATACTTTCAGTAACCAATCACATAGCCAGATCAAATATCAACACATCGATGTTTTGACATGGTAAAACCCCTATGGGGAAACATCCACGGCCCCAGCTAATGCGACCACTTGGAGAAATTTATTAATGCAAAAGAAAAAGATTACAGAGAGATTTTGCAAGAGATTTTCTCACAATCGATCATCAAAAAATAACCCTCCATGCTCTTTAAATAGAGATCATGGGCCAATCGGGTGCTAAGCCATAAATCAATGTAGCCGTTACGATCTAATAAATAATGAACCATTAGATCACGCTATGTCGGGAACATATCAGGACTGTCAGATTTCCTAACTACAAATACAAACTAATGCATACTAAAGAAACACACTAAGAAACACACTTTTACCTAATGACACATTAGACCAAGTAGATCTTAACTAACTACTAAGTGTCTAAATATCCTAACACTTGTGTTGTATTCCTTGTGTCTATTGTGCATGGTTAATGTTTCTAGATCTTGTTATTTCCGCTGCATTATTATAGTTGAGATTTTCAATGTATATTTATTCTATGATAATTGATGTATGAATGTGAATCTTATTATTAATCATAAGGAAATGACTATCAGATCTAAGAATCATGTAAACGCCAACATGCTATCATAGCTAGTTGAAATATTGCCACTACACAGTTTATGTTTTCCACTGCAATTTTTCGTTGCACAAACTTGAACTTGTCAAGCTCATTGAGCACCTTATTGGAGGACACTGAGTTTAATTTTTCCATAGAATAGATTTCCCTAGCCTAGCACACGTCCTGGTGGTCTCAGATTACAACTTGGTGGAAGTTGAAATTTCTCTTTACAGTTTCCAGTTGTAGTTGTAGTTTCCAATTATAGTTGCAATTGTTGTTGCAGTTGCCAGTACAGTTACAGTTGCCAATTACAGTTGTAGTTTCTAGTTACAGTCGCCATTTACAGTTTCCAATTTCCAATTGCGCAAACCTTGAGATTTGAAGACAAGATGGATGGTGCTACAAATTTCATAGGTATGCACTTATATATGTTTCCAAGTTATATCATTTAGTAGAGTATGAGGGTGTTTGCAGGGGATGTACAAGGGACCTTGTCTAAGAAATGACCCAAAGGGATCATTGGATCTAGTGCATTCAGAGGAATAACACACCCTCCCTAGCAATTAAGGCTTCAGGTTTGCATATAAGGTAGGATATTTTTTTATATTGTTGCATCTTAAATAAATATTGTAACTAGGACAACAATATTTATAGTTCTATTACTATTGAATACCTTTTGCTATCAAATGTTTAGTGACACTTGAATATTTCTAGTACAATAATCATTATGTCAATGCTCACTATTTAGTACTAATGATGCACTTTTTTACAAGATAGAATTGATCTCTTTTAGGAGTTGTTCTTGGTTGTTGTCTTTGTCCCGAGTAGGTTACTATGGAGGTCACATCACTAGAAAAGTGTTTCTCTTGTATTTTGTTCTTGTTTTGTTCCGGGTAGGTTACCATGAAGGAATGATTGGTAACAACACTGGAAAAGTGTTGTTCCTATTTCCCATTTTTTTATTCTTGTTCCCATTTCCTTATTATAAGGATATTGTTCTTGTCTGCTTTTTTTTTTTTGTTATTGCACTTGTTTCGGGCAGGTCACAGGTGATAGATATGAGAGGGAGATATAGTGATGGTTGTAGGAGGCAACATATTAGATGGTCTCTAGTTTGAAACACAGAGCAAGCTATCCAGACATGGATTTGTATACATGAAAATATACATCCATATACTGAATGCAAAGAAGACAAAGTTAGAACCTTCCGAAAAGAACNTGATGGTTGTAGGAGGCAACATATTAGATGGTCTCTAGTTTGAAACACAGAGCAAGCTATCCAGACATGGATTTGTATACATGAAAATATACATCCATATACTGAATGCAAAGAAGACAAAGTTAGAACCTTCCGAAAAGAACGATACTTTTTTGTGGGATACATAGTGTTCCACATGGATATTGATGAGGAGGAGCCGGTGGCTCCACCAATGGTGAGGAAAACTACCCCACCTAGTGTTAATGTTTATGCCATTATTATAGTTCTTTGCATTTCAATAGATAAGAGCATCATAAGAACAAGATCACTGATAAATACACATTCACAAGAGACACAACATTTATCCTGGGAAACCCTCTAGGGGAAGAAAACCCAAAAAAACTTCGTTATCATAAATAGCTTAAACAATGTTCAAGAGATAACTCAAACCAATACAGATATTCCTCCCCAAGAGATGCGCCACTCTTCTCCCTCTCTCCAACTGGTAATTGTAGTTTGCCTCATAAGAGAATGAGCAATTGAGTTGTGTGTTTGAAGTGAGGTGCTAGCCTCCTATATATACAAGACTGGCACATGTGAGAGGGTGTCACTGGCAGGGCTGACCTCTCACTCTGGGTGGGTAAACCCACCTTTAATTAATTATGGGTCTTCAATAGTAACTGCTGGGGCCGACTTCTTGTTCTACCCTTTATAATTGTCCGATGACCAATCCACAAAAGGGGATTTGGTCCTTTTACAATTACCGACATGATTAATCCACAATGGGGATTAATCCAATAACAACAATAATAATAATGACATGATTAATCCGCAATGGGGATTTAATCCAATGAATAAAATAATAATAAGAATGCTCTTCACAGTTACATTATTTCAACACCTAGTACCAGTTCAGAGGAAGCTATATTTTAGAGGGATTTATCCCTCATGATCAAGTATGGAGGATCAACCTCCCAGGACAATTCATTAGAGATCAAAATTTAGAAGATGCAGAGGGAGAAAATGGCTCCTGAGATTGTACATACTCAGAGGGAGTCATGTTTCAGAGGGAGCATGGTACTCCAATATTGATGGATACCTGATGAGCTTGGCTTTAACCAATAATGTACAGACTCAGAGTAAGTTTGATCTTAGAGAGATTCGATTATTCAGAGGGAGTTCCCCCCGGGTCCAAGTGGGAGAGAGACATATTCCAGGACTGACAGACAAGTGTCATGATTTGAGGAGGCTTTTTGAGGAGATGTGATCTTGTTACAGTGACAAAGGAGGCAACCAGGCAGGAGGACTGGGTATGGATTTTGTCTCAGTCACAGAGGGAGAAACTAGTGAGGTAGATTGGATAACAAGACTTACTCCAGTGACAAAGGGCGTTGGCCTCAAAGTTTAAGATGGAGGATTTTGGTTGTATGTACTCTTGGGATTAGAGGTGTGACGAGATCAGAAGAGATCTTCATCATTCATGGGATACTGATGAGATTCGATATGATGGACTGCAAGTCCATGACTACACCTATGATGAAAAATATGAAGATGTTGAGTGATTCTGCTTCCGATTCATATTTTATGGATCCCATGATGTAAAATCAGTTGATTGGATCCTTGATGTACCTAGTTAATTCCAGACCAGATATTTTCTTTGTAGTGATCACCCTGAGCCAATATTTGGTTTAACCCAAGGTAGTTCCAGTGGGTGGTAGTGAAGCATGGTACAATTGGATATGATTTGTCTTAGGTGATGAAGTGATTTTGTAGAGGTATACATATTTCGATTGAGCAGGAGTGCAGTAGATATATTGATCACCTCATGGTGTTGCTTCAGCTTGGAATCAGTTATGATTTATGGGATAAGCTGGAATTAGGATTCAGTAGCACTCAGTACAACATAGATGAAGTATGTCACAACCAATGTTGCAAGTCATGAAATGGTGCAACTTCAGAAGCTTCTTGCATGACTTCATCTGAGACATGGTACAAAAGGGAGCAATGAAGCTCCAGTAATTATCCACAGATGAGTAGATTGCATATATCCTCCCATAGTGGCGATTATGATTTGGCTGAGGAGGATGATACAGAAGATTATCCATGCTGATTTGGCTAGTGATGAGAGTTGATGTTTCAACATTGGGCATACGTTTTCCCAGATTGGTCATGCATGGGGCTATGCTAGTGGTTATATGACCAAGGGAAAATGAATCATTCACTCACGGGGCTCTGTTGGTGGTGAATGGCCTAGGTATGTTGATAGCATCAGATAGACGTTCTCCCAGATTGGTCATGCACGAGGCTATGCAAGTGATGATATGACCAAGGGAGAATGACTCATTCACTCACAAGATTTTTCTAGTGGTGAATGACCTAGGTATGTTGATGTTCTCCAGGTTATGTGAGACATTCTTCCTAGATTGGTCATGCATGTGACTATGCTAATGATAATATGAACAAAGGAGAATGATTCACTCATCCATGGGGATTTTCTTGTGGTGAGTGGCCCAGATAAGCATCAGGAAGGAAATACCCCATATTGGTCATGCACGAGGCTATGTTAGTGCTGATATGACCAAGGGTAATGATTCATTCACTCATGAGGTTCTACTACTGGTGAATGGCCTAGGTGTAGTCCTTCTCCTGTCAAGGAGTGGATGGAATTGATATGCAATCACATGCATATTCTAGGATGGAATGCATGTGAATAGATGAAACATCAACATGGTTCATGAAGACAACCTTTCTATGACAAAAGAAATCCAATTATGGAGAATGTCTCCCTCATTGATAGGGAGTGTTGGATATTTGCAACTCCGGGCAGTCATTCTCCACAAGAAAGTACAAGAAGACCCATCTACACCAGTATAGAAACCCCAGGAAGAAGTTGAAGACCCAGAAAGAGAAGTTGGCCCCACAAGAAATGGGCTCGACTTAATCCCCCCCAAAAATGCAATGAGCCTTAACATTGACATGTGTTTTATTAAATTTTGCATGAAACACTTTTCACATCCTCTCTCCTCCATTAACTTCTGTGCGTTTTGTTTTGCGATTTGTATTTAGAACCGTCTGATATTGCTTCTTTTCTGATCCAATGATCAACATTCAATCATCGTTGTTCAATGCTCTTTCCAATCATGAATTTGATTCGGGTCATCCGATCTGTTGATCATTGTCGTGCAATTCTACCAAACGAAAAATAACTCTTTCATTTCTTATGCAGTATTTCTAAGTGTTACCCCCAAGTATTCGACACTCTTTGAAGCAAAAAGAATGGATGAGTTGAGACTCTCTGAGGCTGTGGACCAGGTGCTGCTGGAATCATGGGTTGAGATAGAAAATTTGAATTTTCTTAACCTTTTATGTTCCTAAGTGTACGATTGGATTTTCAATGAAGACACAGACTTAATGGAGTAGATACTAAAGATGTTTATTTTGTCATAGATCGAAGTTTGTTGGTGACTATTGTTTACAATAGCACTATTACCATGATCTGAGGAAACAATTGGTGCAATGTTGTAATCATCATTTCAGTAGATAGTAATGAGATAGGCATAGCACTAGACAAAGTTCCATTTTAAGGTTCTTTTCATGATATCTTCAAGAATGAACACATCTTTTTGCTGGGACATTTCTCATTTTCAGTGCCACCTTTAATAAATCATGTCTTATTAACTCCTCCATCTGTGACTTTTTATGGATCCATATTGGATATTAACCATTTATAATGATGACCACATTGAATTATTTTGACATTCATTGACACACTAGATGGAAAACCATATCCAATATTCTCTCTCAATGACAATATCATGTTTATCCATTGATGATAACCATATACAAAAATACTAACTCCATAACATCATGTCCAACATTGACCATGATGACCTTCTTTGAAATAAATGCTAACATGATAACATGACATTAATGACAATACCATAACACCATGTCCAACATTCTCCCCCTTTAGCATTGATGGAAATAAAGTAAAATCCCCCTTTCAATCTTAATTGGGTTTTACTGTTTATTCTCCCCCTTTGACAACAATGGCAGAAGGGATATTTGTTTGCTCCCCCTGAGGTTATACTCCCCATGTCCATGTACTGCTTTTCAGATGAAGCTTGTGCAATTTAGTTAGATATGGATATTACCCCCAATTTTTGTCTAAAGTTTTCAAAAGTACTTATGGGAGGAGGTTTTGTGAATATATCTACAATCTGTTCCGTAGTATCCACATATTCCACTTTAACAATTTTTAGAGAAACACGTTCCCTTAAAAAATGAAATTTAATTGGGATATGTTTGGTTTTTGAGTGCATGATAGGATTTTTAGAAAGTTTTATAGCACTGGTATTGTCACAATTAATAAGAATTGAATGATCATACTTCGCTTGTAAGTCTTCTAGGGTTTGTTTCATCCAAATTACTTGAGTGTAGCAGAAGGAAACAACAAAATACTCAACTTCTGTTGTAGATAGTGATATGGATGGTCACACTTTTTACTTAGTCATGCCACAAGACATTTTCCTTGGAGGAATGCTCCTTCACTGGTGCTCTTTATGTCATCGATACTCCCTGCCCAATATTCATCAGTATATGCAGTTAATGTGAAGTCTTCTACTTTTGGATACCATAATCCAAAATCCAAGGTGCCTTTGAGATACCTAAAAATACTTTTCATTGCCCTCATATGTGTCTATGTAGGTGCAGATTGAAATTTGGCCACTACTACAACTTGCATGATATGAGGTCTTGTTGATGTTACATATAATAGACTACCAATCATTGAACCGTGCATGGTTTGGTCCACTTTTAGTGATTCATCATCTTTGCTTAGATGTGTCATGTAATCATAGGTGTGCTCATAGGATTGCAATCTTACATTTGAAATTTCCTCAAAATTTCTTATATGTATTTGGTCTGAGATATGAATATGCCTTTGTTTGATTGTGAGACTTGTAATCCCAAGAAGAATTTTAGTTCACCAATCATAAAGATTTCAAATCTTTTTGCATTATTGTAGCAAATTGCTTGCTTAGAGGGTGTAAATTACTTCCGAAGATGATATCATCCACATATACTATAACAATAATCATATTTTGATTTTCAATTTTAGTGTAAAGATTGTTGTCAGTAGCTCCTCTTTTGTATCCTTGATGTTGTAGATGATTATCAAGTCTTGAAAACCACACTCTGGGAGCTTGTTTAAGACCATACAATGCTTTATTAATTTACAAACATCGTCTTGGTTTTTTGATAACATAAGTCCTTCAGGTTTTTCTATGTAAATTTCTTCCTCTAAATTTCCATTTAAGAATGTTGATTTGACATCCATTTGATATATTTTAAAGTTTTTAAAACATTCAAATGCCAAGAACATTATCATAGCTTCTAATCTGGCTATTGGGGAAAATGTTTCCTCAAAATCAATCCCTTCTACTTGAGCATATCCTTTGCACACCAATCTTGCTTTATTCCTTATGACTTGACCATTTTCATTAACTTTATTCTTAAAAATCCATTTGGTCCCTACCACATTTTTGTCTTTTGGTCTTGGGACTAGCTCCCATGTTTGATTTTTCTCTATTTGATTAAGCTCTTCATTCATGGCTCTGATCCAATCTTCATCTATGTTAGCCTTCTTCTTGGTTCAACTCCAACAACTTTTGTTTCCTATGATTTGGCTTTCAGGATGATTTCTTTGTACTCTTTTTTATGGTGCTTTTGAATCTTGCCTTGGTGATTCTTCCTCTTCTATTTCTTCTTCACTTTGTGATTCATCCTCTTGTATTTCTTCAACTTATTCTTCTTCATCATCATTTCTTCTCCTTTCATCAATTTGTGAATTATCTTGAGATTTGATTCTTCTTGATTTTAAATTTTCACATTTGCACTTTCCACAATTTTGTGCACCCTCAGGTTATAACATCTGTAGGCATTTTTGTTGGATGAGTAACCAAGAAATATTCCTTCATCTGATCTGGAATCAAATTTTCCTAAGTTATCATCATCTCTCTTAATATAGTATTTGCTCCCAAAGACTCTGGAGTGTTTGATTGATGTTGGTATGCCAAACCATAATTCATATGGTGTCTTGTCATGGTTGACTCTAACCTATGCTCTGTTAAGTATGTACACTGTTGTATACACTACTTCTCTCCAATATATATCTGAGAGTTTGGCTTCATTTAACATAGTTCTGTCTGCTTCTTGAACAATCCTATTTTTCCTTTCAAAAACTCCATTTTGTTAAGGAGTTCTTGGATCTGAAAAGTGTCTTTTAATTCCATGAGTTTCACAAAACTTGTTGAACTCATTTGAGGTAAATTCCCCTCCATTATCTGATCTTAGGCACTTGATTTTGAGATTAGTCGCATTTTCAACATGCGCTTTGAAGATCTTAATTTTTTCAAATGCTTCTGATTTTTATTTGAGAAAGAATACCCAAGTCATTCTTGTATAGTCATCAATGAATAAGATGAAGTAATGTTCACCTTGTATGCTTTTAGTTATGGTAGGTCCACAGAGGTTAGTATGAACAAATTCTAATGGTTTTGATGTAGAGTATTCATTTTTCTTGAATCTTACTTTTGTCTCCCTCCCATGCTGGCAGTGCTTACAAACATAGTTTGAAGCTTTTATAATCTTTGGAATATCTTTTTATTTTTAACATAAACGGTTTTTTTATTTAAGGATAATAGGTTGGGCCGGAACCTAATCAACCCCTATTACATTTTCTTTTCCAAAAAACCCGGTGGGACTTTTCCATGATCTTACATAGCTGGGAGACTTCTATCTTATGGAATAGGGTACCAAACAGGTGCTTCGTCATTCTTTGAGAGCTCTCCTTGGGCTAAGAGGCATCCCATATTTGCCCTTTCATCCGCTTCCTTGTTTAGATTTCAGAGGATGTGGTAGAAGAAAATGGAGGTGAAATTCTGCGTTACTTTATGGAGTCTCTGCAGGGTCTTGTTGAGCGTCGGGTTGTTGAAGTAGTTGTCTGTGTTTAGTATTTTTATCAGGATGTCCGAATCCTCAAAGACTTGAATGTCTTTTTTTCTGTTCCCATGAGCGAGCTGGCAAGCTTTGAGTAGTCGTAAAATTTTTGTCTGATTATTAGTGCTCTGCCCCAGGCCCCAACTGAACCTGTCTTTTCTTTGACCGTCCGGGGAGTAGATTACATCCCCTGCTCCTGATATCCCTGGGTTTCCTTTGGAAGCTCCGTCGAAGAATATCGTAACTTTGGCCTGATTCTTCCACCACTTTTGAAAATCCTATTCAGGGGTTCGAAGCCACCACTTTGGATTGGAACAAGGCYGAGAGGAGTTATTTTTGTTACTAACTTGCTTCAGAGGCGCACCAAGCCAACTGATCYCTTCTKGGAGGAGCACGCTATCTGAGTYGAGAAGATGATTCTCCAAAGTCTCCAGTAGAAGTGCTTTGGCTTTGGTAGCCATGACTGTGGGTGGGCGCAGAATGTTTTTGAAAGTGGCTTCATTCCTTGCTAACCACACTTCCTAGAAAACGTATTTTGGTATGGCATACYAGATTTTGGCCCACATGGTTTTTCTCTTCAATGCATGAGGAGAAYGCCCTTTCTAGGAGGYGAATAAATTGACAAAAGTGAGTTGCGACGGGGTTTGAGTGTTGAGCCCGCGCATAGCCTGCGTCCAGACTTCTTGAGTGAAGAAGGGTTGGCTAACCCTTTACCTAAAATATTATTATTGTCGAGTGATATCMCATGGAAAGGCGAGGTGACCCTGACTTGAGTGTAGTATTATCATTAAGTAGGATCTTAGGGAAGGGTCGACTGACTCTTCCTATAGATTAATATTCTCCTTGATGTGGTGATTGAAGAAGGGTTAGTCAACCCTTCCTCCAACATAGTATTCTCATTGAGTAGGATCATGGGCAAGAGTCGATTGATATTTCCTCTAGCTTAGTATTCTTGTCGAGGGGGATCTTGGGGAAGAGTCAACCAATTCTTCCTCTATCTTAATATTCTTGTCGAGAGGAGATACTAATGAAAGGTTGCTCGATCCTTCATGTATAACGATATTTTTTTAAGAGGTAGCCTGACGAAGCATCAACTGACACCTCCTCTAAGTTAAATTTCTCATCAAGTCAGAGCTTGAAGAAGGGACGACCAACCCTTCCTCCAACATAATATTCTTGCGAGCAAGAGCTGAGGTAAGTGTTGAGAAACTCTTCTTCTAGCTTAGTATTCTTGTTGAGGATGATATCGACAAAGGGACAATTTATATTTCCTTCAGTTTAGTATTCTCATCAAATGGGAGCCTAAAAAAGGGTCACTCGATCCTTCTTCTTGATCAATATTTTTGTTAAGTGAAAGACCTGTTATTGCACAAATTGTAGGTTGGGAAAATCCCGACCCAAACCACAAGAGTGTGACAAATATAGTAGTACCTACCCACTGTCACCTTAGATAGACACTCCCCTCACTTTAGTGATGATAAGTCATCGCAAGGGGGGAATCTCAGTGACCCTAGGGGAATTGAGATGGAAAGTGAGAAGATGATGGTGAAAACCCCTATAGGTCATATTTGGAGAAGTATAAAGGCTTGGTGATGAATTATTTTTGGTGAATAATGGTTTCCAAGTGTTGAGTACCTGCACCACAGTGTTATCCCTACCTGAAACAAGACAATTGATTGAGATACAAGCCTTAAGACCAAGGGGAACAAGCAAGAAACCTTGCTATGCCAAATTTGCATCATAACAAGTAAACCGTCAAAACAATAGTTAATGATAAAAAGAACAATAATCTAGGTTTACAAGTAAACTTTAGTGGTAGATTAGTAAGCAATAAGTGAAAGAGAGCGTTTTTTGCAGCCCTAATGGCTATAGCATTCATTTGTAACAACAAAGAGAACTACTTGGCTAAGCTAGACACCCTAGTGGTTGAAGCAAGCTTATAGCATGTAAAATTGATTCCAACTTGAACACTTGCAATATATCCAAAATTCATGTATACCAATGCAATGATTTTATTTCTCGAATGCAATTTAGAAAATTTCCTTATCAATTTGGTTATGAAGTTTCTTGTTGAAGAGACAGGGTTTGTAACTTCTCTAGGGGTGTAAGCCCTTTTACTTCCTAGAGCATGCAAAACCTAGCAAGGTAAATCTAGGAGGGTGTAATCCCTTTTACTCCTCCTTGCAACCTTTGCAAAATAGATTATCCAAAACAATAGTGGTAGATCCTAGTGGAGGGTGTATTCTCTTATTCTCCTCGAAGATCTAAACAAGATCAACATTGCAACCAAGAAAGAAACAATACAAAGCATAAATTCCTTAGCTAGTCCAAGAATTAACAAGATAAACTCTTCCTTGCCAAGAATATTCCACCACACAAGCAAGAACAAGAATCAAGAGAGATCGTGCATCACTTCCTTCCAATAGACAAGTAACTAGCTTCCAAATCTCAAAAGAGAGAAAGAGATATGTGATTTTCCCTAGAGGGGAGAAAATTTCAACCAAAACATGTGTAATCTTCAAGTGTTATATGTGTTAAAATGACAAAGGGGTGACCTCCTTTTGTAGGAGATCACCTAAAACCCTTTATTCCACATTCAACAAGTCAACATAAAATTAGGGAGGCTGACCTCCTTTAATTATCCATTTACAACTCAAAATTTAAAATTACAAAAATAAAATCCCCTTTTAGGGGTGATGTTGTGCCCTCACGATGAAATTTTGGCCTAAAGAGCAAGTCATTGAGCATTTTAAAGGAGTCATTGGGACTTCAAAGGCCACATCTTCATGTGCTAGGGATTCTCTCCATCAAAACATGCCAAATCATCATCAAATCTACCAACATCACCAACCTTATCCATCAAATGTGACGTCATACCCTAAAATGTGATGCTTTGAGCCTCCAAGGCCAAATGTTGGGCAAAGGAAGGTCTGGTCTACTCCTC
>ML804359.1:0-10946 GCA_009831015.1 Picea engelmannii | reverse complement strand
GAGGGGATAAAACGTCACCTTTGAGGAGTTGATGTCACCATTGTGGCTAGGGTTTGGTGGTGATGAAGTTGCTACTTGTTGACACTTGGCATGATTTGGTGGGAGAAGACTTGAGGAGGCTATAGTGCATGAGAGGGAGGCTCTATGAGCCCCAACAAGTTCGACCTTATACTCCAACGACTTGCTCAAAGGGTTAAAATGTCACCCTTAGAGGGGTGACATCATTTTAGGGTTTCTATTGTGCACTTTTTAAATTAAAATTTTGAATTAAAAATTCATTACTTGAGTAAAGGGGGAAAATAAGGGTTGTTGTCCTCTTATTTTGTGTTTACCCTAACTTAAGTGGACAAAATATGTTTAATACATTTTGTATAAATAGATATCATGTGTATCTCATTATATCATAGCTCTCCCATTGTGAGAAGCCTTCTAGCTAAAATTTGCGCCGTCTTTGGGAAATCTCTTCTCTCTTGTGCTCTTGTCTTGGTTTCTTCATGTTATTGGTGGAAGAAGTAGTGCACTACCTCTCTTGGAGATTTTCTATTGCATTTGTGGTGGATTTATCTTAGTAACAGGAGGTTTATCTTGTGATTTCTTAGACTAGGTAAGGATTTATCTTGTTGATGCTTCATTGCTTGGTTACAAGTTTTATTTTCTAGATTTCTTGGGGAGTATAAGGATTTACAACCCCACCATTATCTATCATTTTTGTCTAGAAGTTATTTGTTGCGCAAGGTTTTACTAGGAGAAGTAAAAGGGTTTGCACCTTCCTGGTACCTCATAGTTAGCATTTGCTTGCCTTGGGGATTAAAAGGGTTTACACCCCCAAGGATATAACACTTGTTGGCTCTTCATTTATTTGACTCCATAACCCAATAGCTAAAGGCACTAGAAATAATTGCATTTGAGAAATAAAACCTTGCATTGGTTAACGTGAAAACTTGGGATTTTGAGGTTGTCTAAATTGGAATCAACTCTATGCTTTACATGCTTGGTTTGTTCATATTATGGTAGATGAGGGAGGTATTAACCTCCATGTGTAACCTCTGACAAGACTAGAATATTTTGAGAAGCAAGAGAAACCCTAAAACGTTGGATAATAAGCCTAGGAGACAAGTCGACTCAAGAGAATATTTAATATTCAGTTATTAGTCTTCAAAAAGAGAAGTCGTCCCAGTCAAGTGAGATAGGCTAGTATAAATAGAGGGTGTTAGAGATCATTTGATATACACACTCTCACATCTGCATAAGACCAATGGTGCGCAAGTTTGGAGATGAACTGCAGTTGCAGCTGCTACAACTGGCATTTCAGTTTTGGCTTGGAATTTCTCTTGGTTATGGTTTGGACTTTCTGCTTGGTCTTCGGTTATTATTTCTTGGTGCACTAGGCTTGGAGAAAGGTTCACTACCTTGGTTGGCTATTGGATTGCTTCCAAAATTATTCTATCTGTCAAGTTTAAGGTGCTCGGGGGTGGCCTTTGTGCCTATGGTTGGGTGACAATATTGCTATATTGTCTATGGTGAAACAAGCACACCTATTTTTCTAACAGGTTATGGGCCCACACTATCTTCAAATAGTCTAACCGTTGGAAGATAGATTGGTAGGATTTGTTCAATTACAGTTGCAGTTCCAGTCAAAGTTTTGTTGCAACAACGAAACCCTGACCCTCTTGTTAAGGCACCTTAAGTGAAGAGCTTGACCTAATTCCTGGATATCCTAGTGTGCCCTAGCCTAGCGCACCTCCTCGTGCTCTCAGCAAGCCAAGATGTCAAGTTTGAGTTTTTGGTCAAATTAAAAGGTTGACCAAGTCAAAGAAGTCATGAACTACTCTATGAAGTCAGAAAACAAGTTAGAAGGGGCTTCTAAACTTAGAGCATGGAAGACAGGGATTGACCTCATCCTTTCCAAGAATAAAATGTTGGATATCGTGAAAGGCAAGATCATGTAACCATAGTTTGAAGCAGGAAAAGAGAAGGAACCTCATAATGTTGCAGTTATGGAGAAGTTCCAGGACAATGACATCAACGCTATGAGTATCATAGTAGACTCTATAAAATACCACTTGATACCCTACATCTCTCATCTTGACTCATCTAAGGAGATGTGTGATGCCCTAGCTAACCTATTCTCAGTCAGAAACATTGGACAAGTAACAAGTCTGAAGAATGAGATTCGCGACATGAAAATGAAAGATGATGACAACATAACATCATACTTTGTAAGAATCTCTCAATTAAGAGATCAACTTCAAGCTATTGAAGAAATCTTTTAAGAAAAAAGGACCTAGTAAATATAGTACTCAATGGCCTTTCCAAGACATGGGATGCATTTGCCGCAAGCATGAACACAAGAAAGGAGTAACCCACATTTGAAGAAATTTGGACTTGTTGTGCACAAGAAGAATCAAGGATTAACGCAAAAGAGAAATCCCAAAAGAAATATCATGATTAAGCCTTCACAACAAATTTCAATTTCAGGAATAAGAGGAAGTTTAGTTTAAGGAAGAAACCAAATCGAGAAAAGGATATGTAAAAAATACAATGCTTCGATTGTCGATAATATGGTCACTACAGGAACCAATGTCCTTTGTTAAAGAAAAGTAAGGAAACAAATGAAGCAACAGTTGTCGAAGAAAGGGAACCCTCAAAGAAAGACAAGCAAGATAAAACAAACTTCTTCTTCTAGTCAGGGTAACAATATTATGCTATAACATAGTTCTTGTACATACCATGTTTTCCTATACATATCATGCATATCTATTTCTTAGAAGAAAATATGGTTAGTGAAACAATACTTATGGAAGAATAACAAGATCAGAATTGCTATTACGATGACTACAAGAAGATGAAGTACGTTGAAAAATTCTTGAGGAATCTATTATATAAGTAACAACTTCCAGATAGGCCGAAATCAAAATCAAACTTGAAGAGACCTAGAAGGAGTCCATTAAAAAAGAACTCAGTAATCAAGAGGAATTAGAATCAGACTTGTGACACTTTCTAGAAGACAATAAGGATGTAGACGGAAGCATGGTCTCTCTTAGATGGAGGGAGATAATTAAAGAATTCCAAAAGAAGAGCATGTATTCATGCACGAAGCCAGGATTAGGAGGGAGATAATCCTAAATGATATGATCCATTGCAGAATCCGTGAAGATTATAAAGTATCTATCCATTTACAAATTGAAAGTAGTATCCATGATAAGCAACACGTGTTCAGTTTGACTCTAGAAGAAGTTTTCTTCGAAAAGAAGCCTTAAGTGTCCTTGGTTGTCCATCTACATCCATGTTCCTATGATGAAAGGAAGAAGTTGGAATCTTCATGAAGATATGGAATGGAATCTATAGAAGACTCCATGGACCCAAAATCTAAGGAGGAACATGAGGGAGAACATGAAGATTCCAAGAAATAAAGAAAATCCAGGACAACCAATTATTATACCGAGAATCATAAGACTACCAGTTTGGTTTGAACCCACTAGAAGCAATCAATCAGAAGAAATGGAAGTTGTGATGAAGAACAATGTATGTAAGAAAATGTGAAAAAGACCTATGAATGGAAAGCATTGTGAGATTCAGAACTAGAGGTTCTTCTAGAAGGAAGGAGAATACTTCGACGAAAACTTGTTCCAGTAAACCAAATATACCTCTTGCAGTATCCATGGATTGAAATTTACATTTAAAAGGTTGTTCTTTCCAATAAAGAAAATTGATAAAGAAGCTTATGTAGATCAATCTCAAGGTTTTGAGGTATACCAAAAAGAGACCCATATATGAAAATGGAAGAAGACCTTGTATGGATTCAAGCAACTTGATGCAGAGTATCTCATATACAACAGAAGTGTGGCGAGAACTTTCTGTGACAGAAGAAGTGCTACTTGGATATGTTTCAGTTTGAGCTTTTCCACGATGTCATGGACTAGCAGAAAATAAAATTATGTTTCACTCAGCACTACAGAAGAAAAGTATATTGCAACTTGTGATGCTTGTACATAAGCAATGTGGCTTCATGAGTTGGTTTTTGGATGGTCTAATCAAGTGCTAAATTCGACCATGATATATTGTAATGATCAGAGCCACGTGAATCTTTCAGAGAAACCGATGTTCCATGACAGGCCGAAGTACATTGATATCAAGCATTATATTCTATGTGATAAAGTTCGGAAGAGAGAAGTAGTTCTCCAGTATATCACCAAAGATGAGAAGATATCAAATATTTTGGTAAGGCCTCTATGCAAGATAAAAAGTTTGGGTACATACGAGACAAGTTGGGGCTCGTGGAGATGAATTCTTTATTGGAAAATGAATTGATTGCTCCCAGGTTGGGAGGGAGCACTGATATGTTATTTACTTATGGAGAGTCATTTTCCAGTTCAGAAAATTGTCCAGGATGGGCTATTCCTTTCCAATTCGGAAAGTGGTTCGAGATTACTAACAGACAAGCATTTTCTAGTTTGGAAAATGGTCTAGATTGGACAGTCATTTTCGTAATGAAAATGGTCTGATAGATTGTTGATGTACCATAGAAAATGATTCCCCTTGTGGCTAGTGTGGGGGAATGGTCTAGTACATTCATTCTTCTTGGCAGTCACTCTCAGTAGTGGTCAAGTAGAATGGTTTGCCTCGTCGGGTAGTCATTCTTTCGAAGTTCACGATTGTGAGAAGTTTCGAAGAATGGTCCATTTTGGAGGTCGGTGTAGGAGTACATCTTCGAGAAATGATGCATTTGATGCTATCAAATGATATTGATAATGATGATGGTGCTCATGATTTGAGCATGAGATAGCCTATATGGCTATGATAATGCTACTGGTTGAATGGTTTGTTTGTGCTCAAGACCATTGCCTCTAATACCTCCCTAGATAGGAGGGAGTTTTGATATTATGGTTGTTGCGGGAGGTATTAACCTCCATGTGTAACCTCTGACAAGACTAGAATATTTTGGTAAGCAAGAGAAACCCTAAAATGTTGGATAATAACCCTAGGAGACAAGTTGGCTCAAGAGCATATTTAATATTGATTTATTAGCCTCCAGAAAGAGAAGTCGGCTCAACCACGTGAGATAGACTAGTATAAATAGAGGGCGCTAGAGCTCATTTGATATACACACTCTCACAAATGCATAAGACCAGTGGTGAGCAAGTTTGGAGAGGAACTGCAACTGCAACTACAACTGCTACAACTGGCATTTTTGTTTTGACTTGGACTTTCTTTTGGTTATGGTTTGGACTTTTTACATGGTCTTTGGTTATTCTTGCTTGGTGAGCTAGCCTTGGAAAAAGGTGCGCTACCTTGGTTGGCTATTGGATTGCTTCTAGAATTATTCTATCTGTCAAGGTTAAGGTGCTTGGGGGTGGATTTTGTGCCTATGGTTGGGTGACAATATTGCTACATTGTCTATGGTGAAACGAGCACACCTATTTTTCTAACATGGTTGAGCCACTAAGGTGTCACCTTTGGTTAAGTGATTCTTCTTGTTGTAATAACATTTTATCTACAACCATTAGGGATGCAGAAAACCTAATACAAATTTCTAATTAACTCACAAACCAACCGTCAAAAGTTGCTAAAAGTTTGCCCCTGTAATCTAAGAACCCTAGTGCACTTTCTGGGTGGAATGTTGGAAAGTTTTGATGGTGGATCTCTTGGTTGTAATAACTTCAATGCTATAGCCACAAGGCTGCAAATTATATTTCTTTAATATAATTTCTTACAGACTGATTTCAAGCTAAAGTCTTGTTGTTTCATTCTTGAGTTAAACTAGTATTTACTAGCTTGTCTCTTGCTTATTTTACTAGACTCTTAGCATCTTCATGTGCAACTCTTATTATCATTTTATTGCTGATATATATATTATTGTTTACTGCACAAATTAGAGACAACAAGATTAAATTGCTTGTCCACCTAACATATTACGTGCATACTTGGATTTTCTTTTGTCTCGGGCAGGTACAATCACCCTTTGTAGGTACCCACACCTCTTGCCAACCATTAACTACCACCAAGACTATTTCCCAAGCCTTTTTTGCACTTAGTATCTTGAACTATAGGGGCTACACTTCCATCATACCACTTTTCATCTCATTTCCCCTAGGGTCACTCAGGATTCCTGATCCAAGAGGATATCAGTGGCCACCCACCTATTCCAACTGGCTCAAAACAATTTGTTGGCAATTTATTATTTTTAGCAGTTTTTCAGGTCTGAAACTTCCAGGGCCATTTTGAGGATCTAAATGATTTTTTTTCACAATCGGGAACCTCAATGATAATTAAATGATCTAATTGAACCCCCAAAATGAATCTTCTCGTCGATACCTTTCCAACGAGCTATTATGCGCCCAAAACAAATATCATATGCCAAAGTTACACCCCCAGGAAGTTGATACACCAAACTACCCAAAACGAGGTCCACAAAACTATTGGCTTTTCATCTTCCGGGGTTAGGGTTTTGGATTTTATTTATGTTAAAAAGGCCTTTGGAGCCTCATTGTAGCAATCATCTTCTTGCGAATGAGCGTAGCCATCACATCTCTTCTCAAAGATAAGCTACCACCATTCTAGCGAGTCTTTAACTCTGTAATTTTACAGTTCTATACATTTCACTCATTAATAGAAATTGTGTATTACTGTATAACTGTGCCTCTTGTTATATACATCTGATATATCTATGTTATATTATTGGATCTCTTGCAATATCTTGGTATATTTCTTTATTATATCTCCTCTCATTTCGTGTCGAAAATAATCTGGATCAGTGGTATCATAGCAGGATGCTCTTGATCATTTTTCAGTGCATGTCCTCGACAAAGCCCGAGTATAGCAAGTTGGGTCTTGATCTTGTCTCGCTTAATGAAAATCGCTCTCGCACGCCCAATAAAACCTCCATGGTGGAAGAAAAGAAAAACGACAGAGCGCAAGATTCTATTAATATGTTGCTTGAGCAAGCTCTCACACGACAAAGGGATGAAATGATAGAGAATTTTGCCCACATCCTTCAATGCTTGTCGATAACAGTAGGCACATCTTCATCAAGCGGTCACTTTGGAGGAACCTATCCTTTCAAGGTACAATTTAATTTTGATATTCCCATATTTGAAGGTCAAATCGATGCGAATGCCCTAGAAAAATGGTTAAATATGCTAGAAGGTTATTTCTTTGTTCACAATTTTTCAGACAGGGAAAAGATCACCTTGCCCAAGACCTTTCTATCCAATAGAAGCAGATTGCAGAAGAGAAAGAAGCTATTGTTTCTTCACCTACAAGGGTGCCTACACACTGCCCATTTAATCCAAGATACAACAGGTTGGTTGATCAGATTCAACCCTGCCAGCAACAGGTTCGTGATAGCCTTCAACAAGCTAAGCAGCGCAACTTCTCTAACAAGGCAAGCAACTCACCAAGATTCATATTCAACAAGTGCTTTCCCCTCTCCCCCGGGAACTCAACACAATGGAGACAATTGCTTCCTAAGGATGGAGGATTGATCTAGAAGGATCTTGGTGGCCACCCACCTATTCCAACTAGCTCAAAATTCCCCCCTTGAGGTGATTACTTCATCTCTAAAGTGACGAGAATACCTACCTAAGGTGACAGTGGGTAGGTGTTCTCTTAGTTGTCGTCATTTTGTGGTTGGGTCGGGATTTTCCAAACCTACAACGTCCCTTGTCCCACAAACAAGGGGGTCTCATACACCAATCATAATAAATTTAAGTTAAACATCAATATTAAATGATCAACCAATCATAATAGTAATTTATTTAACTTATTTATATAAGTGTTAGGTGATTAGATTCAGTTTCAACAATAATTGGTTTTTAAAAAATAAAACATGTTATAAGCTAGGTGAAGAGGATAATATTTATCTTCCCTAATTATTCAAATTAAATTTAATTAATAAAAAACAATCATATTATTATTTATAAAAAAATTGAATATTTAATAATAATATAAATAACAAATATAAAATTATATAAAAAAAAATTAAGTAAAAAAATGATTCAATCTATTTAATTAAATAGATTAAAAAAATAATTAAATAAAACCTTTATGCCTAAATAATGAAATTACACTAATTGACAATACCATATATATACCAGAATAATTGAAAATAAGGTGAAATGAAATCTAATGCCACTAATATATTTGTGTTATGATTCCTTTACTTCAATTAAGCATTAATTCACTAATATATTTGTGTTATGATTCCTCTACTTCAATTAAGCATTAATTAACTAGATAATCATAACATGTRCAATGGATTTGAACTCGTGAAATAAATAACTCAACACACACTCTGGTTTGGCTTAAAAATAGTTGCAGTACATTATGCAGTTTGATGCTATGCAGTTAGTCATTACATGTAACGAATTTCAAAAAGTTTAAAATTATATATATATATATATATATATATAATTATTTTTTTTAAATATGTTTTTTTAATAAAAAAAATTATGATAGATATAATAAATGTTTTTTAATAATAAAAAAATTATGAAAAATATAATAAATAAATAACTGAACACACACTCTGGTTTGGCTTAAAAATAGTTGCAGTACATTATGCAGTTTGATGCTGTGCAGTTAGTCATTACATGTAACGAATTTCAAAAAGTTTAAAATTATATATATAATTATTATTTTTAAATATGTTTTTTTAATAAAAAAAATTATGAAAGATATAATAAATGTTTTTTAATAATAAAAAAATTATGAAAAATATAATAAATGTTTTTTTCACATTTATGTATAATAGTCTTAATAAATTTGATAGTGTTTATTAATGTGTCGGGTATTTGAATTAGCACTTGTTATTAATGAATTTTCCAAATGTTTAACAATAATCACAAGAGACTCAATGAAATTGGATCCCAAGACCTTCGTAAACCTTCACACAAGACCATTTACCAATCAAACTAACCCTCAGATATTAAATCTSTTATATGTCAAAACTATATATTTGTAAATATTATTTAATATTGTATATCGATTTTGATATTGCAATTTTCATTGGATTAATACTCAATTAATGTGATGCATGTTGTGTGATGTGTATATACACGTTAATCTTCAGGATTATATTTGTGGTTTAGTGGTTAACAAGGTGTCGTCATGTAAATATCCCAAGTTTAAATCTTAACAAGTGTTGATCTCTTTATGTATATGTGTGGGAAGGTTTTTAATTTCTAGAGATTGGTTTTCAAATTTGTTTTTAAAATATTTTAATATGTTTTTTGACAAACCAAATTAATTTAAATGGATATTAACATATCACTTTATTACTTTTTTATAGTATCATTATTTTATTAAAAATAAAAATTAATATAACTTGAGTGACAAACACATGAAAAAAAATTACATAATTTTATAAATGATTTTTTTAAAAATAAATGTTGAAAATTAAAATACCTATTTAAAAATAGTTATTTTCCAATATTTTAATATTTAAAAATACTAAAATCCATCGTTGAATTTCTCATTTCTTTGTTATTTTCTTTTACATGAATATGTCACACCATAAATGTTGAATTGTCATTCATATATCTAAATAGGTAATAAAATGCATCAAAGTAATAATATATAAAATGCATCAAAGTAATAATATATTATTATATTTTTTTAAAGGTCATAAACATTTATGATGTTGTATATGGGGCACTCAAATCACCTTATTTTGAGCGAGAGAGGTTTTTCAAAGAGTCAAAGTTCTATTTTTTTCATTTATTTTTTTTCAAAAATCTAATCATTTGGGTTGTCTTAAAATCGACCAAAACCCCAAGGGACAAAGTTCTCAACACTGAGATGGAACTCTAACTTATGACATAGTTCTTACCAAAATTTGAATCAATTTTTATCAGAAAAGTAGGGCAATATGAATACCCCTTATTCCATACCAAGTTCTATGAGGAAAGCTTCTAATCTCAAATCAAATGGGAATATGTTTGTGAAAATCATTCTTTTAAAGTTGAGGTTATTCCATTTCATGAGTAGTTTCTCAGTGGAAAGAGTTGAGTTTACTCGAGTTGTTCAAGTTTCTCTTGGTGAACCATTTCATAGAAAAAAAAAGGTTGTTGGAAATAGAACCTTATTAATAGAATAAACAGTTGTTGGACATGGAACCTTGTTAAGAGAAAAAAAGGTTTTAACACTTGGAATAACAACTGGGAGAAGAAGTCTTCACATGAGTTGAGTTAATAAGAAAGAGTTCTATTTATCAAGGTTTCACTCTGAATTAAATCATCTTATACAAAAAGTAAAATCAAAGAAAAACCAAGCAAAAAATTGTGATAAATTAAATTTGTACAAATAATGTAAGGTGCATTTTTTTTCTTCAGGCCGGGGAATCGGTAATTTAGCATAATCGAGCCAACGTGAACATATATTTGAAACCATCGGGATACCACTATAAACCCCATCTTTCATGCAAATCCCACAGTCACACGCCAAAGTTAGATAGGATTTGAACTGAGGTGGGAGGCATTAACACCGTGAATCCCAACCATTTGGTCTACCCCTTACGCGGATAATTTAAGATGTATTATTTATGAGTCTCTTGTTAGAATAACTTATATTTATGTAATTTTTAAATAAATATTTTGTTTATATTAAACAAAAGTTAACAAAAAATTACAAGAATTTAATTTATTAAAATTTAAAAGGAAAAGTATTAAATATCTGAATTTTTCATGTTACTATTATTTGTTTGATTGTTTTTCTCAAGGAAAACTATTTAGGGAAATGCAAGGAAATATTTCCCACATTTGTGTATGGCATCTTCATAAACTTGTTGACGGGTGCTAGTTACTAGTACATGTCACCCATAGGATTCGAACTAGGCACCTACTCACACTTAAATTTAAAAATTTAATGGACATGGGGATGAGCTTTGATCCGCTTATGTGTCCACATCTTGCAAGAATATAATCTCTTAGGGTGAAACCGCATGTTTC
>ML804358.1:296521-308267 GCA_009831015.1 Picea engelmannii | reverse complement strand
TTTATGGTAAAACACAAGATTAGGGGTCAAAAACCCTAATATTTCCTCTTTAACAAAATAATATTAAACAATTCCTTTAAAATTTCACTTTTTCACAAATAAAATCCTAATTTAGGAGGACGTCATCCCTTTAGGGGATGTTTTGCCACTTTGAGGAAGTCGTTGGTGTTGGAGAAGCATCGGTAGGCCTACAAAGGCCACATGTCAAGAATATAATCACTCTCATCATGGTGAAGACCCTCTTCTCCTCAAAACATCCATGTGTCAAAAGAGTGTCACCTCACCACCATGCCCTAGCCCCCAAAGCATGACGTCAAGCTAAAAAATAGGACGTTTTTCCCCTCCCGGGAAAATCGTTTGGAAAGTGAAGGCTAGGATATGTTGTCCAAGTCATCATCAAGGTCGTCCAAGTCTGATCTCTCTCATCCGACATGCGGGCCCCCTGGAACCCAACCTATGGGCTTGCCATGGAAGCCCAAGCTAGGCTTGTTCTCCCAAAACTGTCCACCAACTAGGTCCTGCAAAGACAAATGAGCACGCCCTCCAAGGATTTCAAGTCATGACATCATGATAAGTGAATCCAATCAATAAATAAGACATCTAAGCATGTGCATCAAAGATCACTATATCAAACAATTAACAACTCAAAGACACTATGCAACTTGTCAAGATTGAATATGGGAGGGTTGATGAGGTGTCCTATTGGGTAGATCTTTCCCTAGGTCAAGGAGAGTTTCCAAGAGATCCCTCTCTAAGTCATGTAAAGTAGATGACGTGGTTGGGGTAAAGACTCAATGGGCACAGGGCTTATGACATACAAGGGGTTGTAGTGTCTCATTCATGGGTGCCTTTGTAGAGGGTGTGTGGTACCTTCATCCACAATGCACTTTTTCCAGGCCCATCAATTTCCTTTTATCTTTATTTCCTTATTTTATTTCAATATAGCATAAGGAGAGGTTGAAGGTCACTTCCCTGGCGTGGTGACCAGATGATGGCAATGTCACCCACAAACACCTAATGGAAATGAGAAGGATGGCTCGTGATGATATCCCATTTCTCTCATCCATGCAACTGAGAGCCATTACCCTGGTTTGGTGACCAGATGATGGTATTGTCATACCAATAGATAGAAATGGATGTGATAGGTCGTCTCGTGATGAGACCTCCTATCGTTCAACTAACCTTTTAATCATTCTTTATTATATTTTTGGTCCCCTTTATTCGAAGATAAGCGTTTCATTACTTTCTTGGGTGATCCCTGGGTGAAGAATCTAGAAGGTTTATACAAGGATTTTATCCTTTACCCAACATCAACCCCTTTGGGCCTTCAACCCCTTCTTCCCATAGAATGAGGGACAACCCCTTTTTGGGTCAATACACCCTAAAATATCAAGAGATAAGGAAGTGTAGGGGAAAAATGATGGAAAGTGGTAAGTATAGTCGGGAACAATACGATGGCTCATTAAGGGAGTTCCCAGTAGCAAACCCATCCCCAAGGAAAACCACTTACTAGGGCACAATGTCAACCACCAAGGTGAATCGGGGAAAAATGCATAATGTCCAACCACATATCATGAAATCTGGAGCAATCTAAGATACAACATAATCAAATGGCTTAAATATTGAAATGATGCTCACCATAATACTCACTTGTACCTCATGGAGCAAGGCCCACTACCTTCCTGAAGCTAGCTGGTGCGGTGGATGCCATCTGCAAAATTGTGACCATCTGTGTTAGTGAGTGAGTTTTCCATATGTGCAAAAGGGTATTGCTGGTCATGTAGACTCTAGACACTCCATATCTGTAACCTGAGGGCCTCGAACCATGATCTCCTTAGTTATACACAAAATGGGGATAACATCTGGCTCCTACTTGGGGACATGTGCTCGCCATAGAGTGCACGAGAACCACAACATTTCCTGGTAGACTTGTGCCTGCAAGGAAACATAAAAATGTCAATTGCATGATGGCTTACTCATCCTTTTTCTCATATGATGATAATCAAAACCAACTAAGCTAAAAAATGAAAATTTTGACATTTTTCAAAAAACAAATTCTAAGCTAAGCATGAAATCAATATGCAAGTAGAGAAAAATGAAAATGAAATGCATCTAAACTAATATGAGCAATCAAGATGCAAATGCAGGGAATCAAAATGACTTGCCTACTTACCTAGGGCACAGGCCCTAAAGAAGTCATGTGCCACCCTGGAAATAATGTTTGAGGAGAGATCCATTGATTGGTAGTGGCATCCTCCTCCCCTCTATTGTGGATAAGTAGAAAGAGTATGGTCCTGAGACTTTCTCTATTTTGTAGGGTTCTAGACAAAGACTACCGAATTTTTGATGCATTCCTAGTTTTTCTTTTCTTTTGTCCCACAATATAACTTGATCACCTTCCTTGAAGTCTCTTTGTCTTACTTTCCGATCAAAAGTTCATTTTACCTTCTCTTGATTCCTTTCCATTTGATCGAAATCCATTCTTTGAGTCTCATTCAATTCTACAAGCTGATCAATTCACCCCTGGAATGCTTCCTTATTTGTACTGAATTGTTGGGCTATTTATAGCGCTGGAATTTGGAGATTTATAGGCAAGTGAACCTCAAATCCGTACACTAACTCAAAAGGATTCCTTTCGGTGGAAGTCTTGGTGGTTGTGCGGTCGACCCACAATGCATACTTGATCTTGTTGTCCCAACTCTTCTTGTTCTCTCCAACAATCTTTTTCACAATGTTCATGATGTTTTTGTTGTTGGATTCTGCCAACACATTCTCTTGAGGATAATAATTTGAAGAGTTTGATAAAACAATCCCATACTTGAAACAAAACTCACTGAGCTCCATTGAGATAAAGGCTTTGGCGTTGTCGGTGGTTATCTTAGCAGGAACACCAAATCTAGTAATAATTTTTTCCTCGAGGAATTTCATCACAACTTCTTCCTTTGTTTTCTTGGTTGGGATAGCCTCCACCCATTTGGTGAAGTAATCACTAGCAGTCAAAATCCATCGGTATCTGTTACTAGAACCGTCTTTGAATTCATCGATGAAGTCTAGTCCCCATTATTGAAAGGGTTCTTCTACAATGATTGGTTTAAGCGGAAGGGCAGGGAGGCATTTATTTTCGGTAAAACATTGACATGGCTAAAAAGCTTTAACATATCGATTTGTTTCAGAGAAGATAGTAGGCCAATAGTACCCCGCTCTTAAAATATTATATTCTATGGTGTGTGCTACAAAATGGCCTCCACAATTTCCTGCATGAAGTTCTATGACTAACTTATCAGCTTCTTCTTTATCAACACATCTAAGGATTACCCCATCTAGGTTCCTCCACTCGAGACCATATTCTGTTAGGAAATACTTCATAGATTTGAGTCTTAGAGATCTTATTTTATGTTCCACCAAATGATCAAGGCATGTGAGGTTTTTTCAGTAATAAATAATGTATGAATACCATTCATTGTTTTCAATCTCAATTATGACAATGTTGAATTGCTCCTTCTTTTGTACCTCAATGGCCTCTTGATTGCGTTCTGTCATCATTTTTTCCAGCCCTTGTCCTTTAATTATCTTATTTGTCTTGATTTCCAAATCATATTCCTATATTTGTGACACCCACTTTCCCCTTGATCCAAGGAAATCTTGTTGTGATAAAACATCCTTTACAATGGGGTAGGGGACACATGCCTTGATCTTGTTGTACCCCACATAGGTTCAGAAGTGTTTGAGAGACTTGACTAGAGAGTAAGATTTTTTTTCCTTGATGGTGTAATTCAATTCTGAGTCCCTAAGATTATTTCTCATGAAAGCTATTGGCTTTTCTTCCCCTTGATCATTCTTCAAGACGCCTGCAATGGTATCTTTCGAAGAAAAAGAGAAAATAATGAAGTCCCTAGAAAAGTTTTGTCTAACTAAGACTGGTACGAAAGTTATTGCCTCCTTAATACATTTGAAATACAACCTACCTTCACTTTCCCACTCAAAATGAGCGTCCTTTTTTAGTAACATGTTAAGGGTTTTAACAATTTCGACGAAGTTCGGGACAAATCTCTTGATAAAGTTAATCCGACCAAAGAAGGATTGCAAGGCTTTCTTGTCTTTAGGGAGAGGGATTTTCTTGATGGATTCAACCCTGGCAGGATCTATTGTGATTCCATCTTTAGAAATGATGTGTCACAATAACTTACCCTTGTTAACACCAAAAATTGATTTCATAGGGTTGAGAGAAATTTCGTATTCCCTACATCTCTGGAAGATAGTTCTTAAGTGTTGAATGTGTTGTTCCCTTTTTTAATAAATGGCACTTAGATCATCTTGATATATCTCTATGAGCTTTCCGATTAGATGTTTGAAAGCATAGTCCATGGCTCATTGAAAAGTAGCCCCTGCGTTGGTAAGTCCAAAAGGTATTTGTAAATAATTATAGGTTCCCCAAGGGGTGGTAAAAGAAGTTTTGAGTTGATCATCATCCTTTACCAAAACTTGATTATACCCCAAGAAACCATCAAGCATGGACACCATCTCTGCACTGGTTACCCTTTGCAAAAGATATTCTATGTTTGGTAAAGAATAATTGTCCTTGAGAAAATCTTGGTTAAAGTTTATGAAGTCTACACATATCCTGATTTCACCAGTCTTCTTCCTTACAATAACTGGATTAGACACCCATGATGAATATCTAATCAGTTCAATTATTCTTGCTTCAACCATCTTTTGTAACTCTTTTTTTACTTGTGGGGAAACCTTTGGGTTCATCTGTGTGAGATTTTGTTTGAAAGGTTTTGTGCCATTAAGGAGGGGAATGGCGTGTTGTATAATGTCTTCCCGGTAGTCCCTTAGATCTTCTTCAGACCAAGCGAAGACAACCTTGAACTCTCTTATAAGTGTAGTCATATTTTCCTTCTCATCATTCGTTGTTCCTTTACCAAATTTGATTAACTTTGGGGATTCTTCTGTTCCAATGTTGCATTCAACAATCTTGTCACTGATTTTGTTGGAAGGTTTCCCTTTATACATATCATTTCGGTCAAAGAGGTTTTCTAAATAAACAATTCCTTTGGGCAGGGGACCGTAGGCTATGTCGATGATCTTGATTTTTTTCCTTCTCAACCAATAAGTTATTCGTGCTTCATAGAATTCTCCCTCATTATGTAGAAAGCAGAGAAGTTGACTGCCATTTTCAAAAAAATTTCAATGTTTCAAGCTATCAGGTAATGAAGGTCTGAAGTTGACTTCCACCTTGTAGAAATCAATTTCTTTGGAAAGTTGTAAGTTTGAAGTGGACACAACAAGACTATCTGCCAACTGATTTTCTTCCCTAGGGATGGCCTCGATGGAAAAGTTGTCAAACCCTTTTATGGCATCCCAGGCAACATCTCTACATTTTTTTAACCTTGGGTTTTTTGCAGCAAACTTCCTATTGAATTGTGAAACAATTAGGTCATAATCCCCTTTTACATGCATGTTCTTGATGTTCATATCGATGACCAGGGTTGATGCCTAGGATAAGGGATTCATAATCAGTAATTTTATTTGTGCAGTCAAACTCAAGTCTGCATGAAAAAAGGGTGGTCTCATTATTGGGAAACCTTAAGACTATTCCTGCACCTGAGCCCGTACTTGAGTGTGCACCACCAAAATCCAGGCCCCAAGACCCTTCTTTTCTTTCTTCATCTACGAAAGGGGAATCCACCAAAATAAACATGCTATCTATTCCTTCTTCGAGAACCTGATGGTTTACGTTGTCACGACCCACAATATTTTCAGTTTTGGTATTGTCTTGGAGAGACACTTGATCTTTGCCTTTGTTGATCTCACACCTTGTTTCATCCAGAGGTTCTGTAAAGATTTGCTAAAAGTATTGTGATAATTTCGCTTCAACCAACTCTGTGGCTTTCTCATTTTCTAATTCCAAGATCTCATTTGGTGGGCGAGGTGTTTTTTCTAGTGTTGTCTCTCTCTCTTCTTCTGAAAGGCTGATCATGAGACAAGCTGCCCTTTCAGCTGTTTTTTCTCATTCCTCTTGTAAGTAAATTTTGACATATGAGGGAAGTTCTAGTGAAACAAAGTCATCAATCTGATTAATTTGAAGAGTCCCCTTGGGGTTCTCTTCCCCTTGTATGAGAGAAGTAGACAAGTTTTCATCTATTTCAAAGGCTCTCTTCTGAGCTTTAAACAGGGTAGTAGGATGTTCACTAACTAGCCCCCCATATTGATATTTCATAGTTTATATATATATAGTTTGAGAATGGAAGCTTGAGAAGGTTTCAAGTCCTGGGGAAAACATCTTATGGGGGTGTTAAACCTATCGTTGATATCCCTTATATCTTCCTCTATTTTTCTTTTGCAGTTGTGGAGCTGATTACACAAGGATTGGTAATCTCTCTTTTTCTCGAATCTTTTGGTGAAAATTTCCTGAAAGAACTTCCAATCTGTGATTGTCCCTGGGGGAATGTTGTCAAACCAATCCTTGGCCTTTCCAACAAATGTGTAAGAGAAAATTTTCATCAATATATCCTCATGTTGGTCACAGGATTCTAAACTATGCAGGAAAAGATATAAGTGATCTTCTGGTTCAATAAGGTCTTCCCCTGAAAAGATGGTGTTTCATGAACTTGTCAAAGTCCTGCAGGTTTGTGGTTTCTACCTAAGTTTGTAATTTTTCCCTATCTCTCTCATTTTCACAGACCAAGTCTTAAATGTTTCCATTCGATTGGTAAAGTCGGTTTTTTTCGCCCCTTTTTGTTTAAAAAACCTGGTTTTCCTTTATGTCTTACCTGAAAAAGTCTCGGCCTGAAGCCTTTCTGTTTTCCTCTAAAGATGAACACCCATCTCCCTTTGTTTCAATCACTCATCCTTTTGTTTTCCCAATCCCCTATCCAGTCATCCAAGTCTTTGTTTACACAGGCCGTAGTCACGGGCTCAAAGCACGACACTTAGAGTGGTCCGTTCTGGACCCGAATCAAGCAAAAAGGCAGGTTCAACTTTCAACGATGGGAATTCCATGTGGAGTTCATAGAAGCGGCTTGTGAGCATTCAAAATCTTAAAAGTTGTGTGAAGTATAGCGTCGAAGAAAAAGGCCCGAAGAGAGCATGAGTCGTTGATCTTTAAAGGGACAGGTAGCAGTTGATCCAAGTGTTTGGGGAAATAAGCTTCGGGGGTTTCGAAGTGAGAAGTGTGTGGAATTCCTAAAGTGTCAAAGCCCAAAATATCCAAATTATCCGAGCCATCAAAAGTTGAGGATGCATGGAGGCAGATCCCCGCTTCGGAGTTCAGTGCTTCAGAGAATTGTGGGAGTTAAACATTGCAAAGTCCCGAAGTGCCCGAAGTCCCAAAGGCCCGAAGTGAATCTAAGCCGTTGATCAACAAGAGACACGTGTCATTAGATCCATAGCTCCGGGTAAAAGCGAATGGAGGAAGATGAGTTTTGAGATTTGTTTTTTTCCGGAGCCCAGAGACCCGAAATGGATCTCGTCCATACAAATCCAGGAGCCACGCGACGCCAGATCTAGAGCTCTGGAGGAATGCGAAGGAGGAAAAGGCTTGAAGACCCGAAGGTGATCTTGATCGTTGATAGAGGAGGAAGAAGAAGGGTCATTGATCTGGTTGAAGGGGTCAAAGTCCCGAAGCAGGACCAGAATCGTTGATTGAAGAGGACGCTCGTCAGTAGATCGACAACTCCGGGTAAAAGCATAGAAGGTAAGCGAGATTTGAGTTTGGATTTTCCCGGAGGCTTGAAGTGGATATCGGTCGTCCAAATCCAGGAACGACGCATCATCATATCCTCAGCTCCGAAGGTTTTGCTTGGGGAAAATATAGTTTGAAAGGTCTGAAGCCCGAATTGCGAAGCAGATCTCGGTTGTCGATTTGAAAAGGGAAGATCTGATCCATCAATCTAAAAGGTGCCAGAGCTGGGCCATTGATCAGGAAGCCTCGTCTCAGATCACATGATCAATGGTTTCACTCCATTGCAGGGTTGGAAGGTGTGCACGTTTTTAAATTTTCAAGGGCAGGCCACAATCAGAACCATGGTTTTTAGAAAGGGATGCATGGCAGTTCATGGTGAATTGCAGGGACAAAAGCAATTTTATTTCAAACCACCCTTGGTCGCGCCCGCAATCATGTAATTTCATAGGGTCATGTCCCTAGTTCACATTGAAGAAGGAGCGATGGAGAGGAGCTACACCAAAGGTCAAAAGCACCCGTATTGGTCACAAAAGAATATATGCATGGCCTCGAGGCACCAGGATTGACTCAAAGAAGTTGTGGGCACTGCCTGGAACATTCATGCGTGTCAAGTCTCGTCCCGATCTTGATGAAGGTAGTTAATGGAAATGGGGGTGACAGTTGAGACCTTGTCTCACCCCATAAATGGAAAGCATACTGAGAATGGCCATGGGGGGAGATTGTTAATCCAAAGTTTCTTGAGGGATGGATTTTCATGCAAAGCACATAACTAAGTCTGGCTCGCATCTGACATAAGAAGGCCTGCACAGGTTGACAGAGTAGGCACCGACTGGAAACTTTGAATGCAGGGGTCTGATCACATTCCTGGTGGTTGCAACATTTTTAGTATATATAGGCAGTTTTGATATTTTGTTAAGGTTGAATGGTTGAGCTAGGCTCCCTACTATTGTAATATTTTGGTGAAGAACATTGGTTCTCTCGTTATGTACTTGATTTGAGATTTCTTGATTAATCTAAGTCAGCTTTCTTACTCCATCTTATTTGCCTCTGATATTGAGAGAGTTCATGAATGATTGATTCACATGGATTGTTGTAACTTTATTATGATGAATGTTTGATTATAGTGTTGTTATGATTTATTTAATTTTCCTTGAAATTTGAATCCAAGAGGATCTTGTGTTTGAGTTTTTCCTCCTTAGACTGCTTGAAGACCTGATGTCCATAATAGACCTCTACACCTTTCTCACCAAAGTATTCCTTCTACACACCTTTACTCCAACTTATTGACTGAAGTTAATCCAAGATCTCAATTGCTTGTGCATGCTAGTCCAGATTTCTGAGTTAGAACATTATTATCATTGAGTATTATCCATTTGGCCTCTTAAAAATCATTTACATTTACTATATAAACTGATGGGTACTGGGATTACCTTCTATGCAATTTGAGGGTGAATTATAGTGCTAACATTTCTGGCGTCGTTGTCGGGGAACAAATTGAAGACATTTCCCTGGGATAGAACAACAAAGAGATTCTAATTATGAAGGTGCATCAGATATCAGTACCATTGAAGATTGCAACTTGCACCTGGTGGCTCCACTATTTCAAATCCACTGTTTTAGTTCTGGCTCCTAAAGGTAGACACATGAGGTCCACTCCATTGCTGCCTCTAGCAATGCCTGAAGTTGACCCAGAGGAAATTATCAGAAAGGGAAAGACCGCTCAAAAAGGTACCTCCATTACTGTACCAATTTTTTTATGATAATTTGTATAATCCCTCTTTACAAACTCCAGTAATTGTTTCTGATTTTCCTATTATACAAACTGAAATTTAAATTTTGGGAGTTTTCCTACCGATTTCTCCCCTCCTATTCTTGGTTTGGAAGGAGAGAGATTTGACACCCCTTTCTCCCTCGAAGTTGTGAAGTGGTTTAGACCTAGGACCTTAGAAGAATTTCTTACTCCAAACTTTACTACTCCTCCTCCTATTAGAGTTTTTGTAGCTACAAAAGGAGAAACCTCTGTTCCCTCAAGCCCCTTATCTTTATCTCCCAGAAGCATGGTCCCAGTTTCACTTGTCCAAAGTCCACCCCCTCCAGGTTCTCCTCTAGTTCACATCCCAATGGTAGGTGCTAATCCCCCCAAAACTAGAATGGAAGATATAGTAGTTGTGAGGTTCGCCCCTCTCATTCTTCCTCAGCCTTTGAATCCTCTCCCAAATGATGGCTACCTTAAGCAATTGCCCATAAATGCAGAGGGACACCTTGAATCCTTTTATAGTTTTACATATAATCATGCAATTGAGAACAAAGATGTATGGATGATGAATTTTGTTCATAGCCTTGATGGTGAGGCTAGGAAGTGGTTTAGGGCCTTGCCTCTTGGATATATTGATGGGATTGAATCCCTAGATGAAGCCTTCTTAAACAATTGGTGGGATAAAAAATATTTCCTGTACTATATTACAGAGTTGGGATCACTAAAGAAAGAAGAGGGGAAATCTGTTTCTAACTTCTCAAAGAGTTTTAATAAAATGTATAACAAAATTCCCACTGAGATTAAGCCTACAGAAACCTATGAAAAGATGACCTATGCTAGTACTTTTGACCCTGATTTCTGCCTCTTGTTAAGAGAAAGAAGAGCTACCTCCATGGCTCATATGCAAGATGCATCAATTGAAGTAGAATCCAATATCATGGCAGTTGATAAACTTAGGAGTAAGGATGATAGAGACAGAAGAAAGGTGATGTATGCAACTTCAACCTCTGGTTCCTCTGCTACCCACCCTCAAATTTATGAGCTTACCAAATTAGTAAAATCTCTTTCTGCTGAGATGGAGAAGGTAAAAATTGAAGCAAGACGTACCTATAGAAACACACAAAATGCCGATAACAGAGGTAACTTTAGGAGACCCAATAATGTTCTTCAGATTCTTCCAAGAGATCCCAGAGGCAGAGAAAGGGATGACTAAATGGTCCAAACCCCTTTACAAAACAACCTTGTAGATGAAGAAGATGAAGAAAATGATCCCGAGATCCATTTCTTGGGCGACACCCTTCCGTCCCCTCACTTGACCCAATCCGCATATGGGAAGTCCTAGATGGATAAACAAATAAATAAATTAGGTGGGGGAGAGAAGGCAAAAGAAAATCCTAGTAGATATAATTTGAGATCTAAAAAGAAGGAGGAAAAAACTAATGTTTCAGATCATCCCACAAAAAAATAAAATTATGCCAAGGCCATGACTGTTGGCAACAAGAAGCAAGATGCTCAAAGTTCCCTAGTTCTGGTTGAGATTTCTACCCTAGAAGTCAGGAAGATTATGAAATCTTCATCTTCCTTCAGTTTTGAAAATGAGATCCAAAAAATCAAGATCCCTATACCATTTTTTGAACTAATAAAAATTGAATAATTTAAAATATGTCTTTCCGAAGTGTTGTTGCCTAAAGCCTCCTTAAATTCCACCGATTCAGTAAATCTGCAAGATGAAAAGCCAACAGTCATCTTAGGTCCTTTGATACAATATAGAGATGATTCATCCCCTCCCTTCTATACATCACTGAACATACATGATAAGGTGTTGCATAATTGTTTACTGGACTCAGAGGAATCTCACAATCTCATGCCCAAAACAATCATGGATGAACTTGGATTGGAAATCACAAAGGCCTACCATGACTTATATTCTTTTGACTCTAGAAAAGTGAAGTGTCTCGGGTCATCAAAGATCTGGTTGTGATCTTGTTTCATTTTCCCATGAAAAGTGTGGTCATGGTCATTGTAGTGGCTGATGTTCCCGCATGCTATTGTCAAGATCTTGGATAAAAAGACTTGGGGGAAATTTGCAGATGGACCTCACATATTCCACCATTCCTGTCTTTGGGGGGGAACATAGAAGACTTTACAGGGAAGCTCAGTTGGCCTACATCATTAGTGATGAAGCATGCCCCACCAATCACCCTATTTTCGCTCCTGACACAAATTTGGGTTCCAACATATTGCAACTCACTGACACTCCTAAATCTCCTCTTGAAATTAGGAAGCAGTCCATTACTTCGTGT
>ML804358.1:263812-296421 GCA_009831015.1 Picea engelmannii | reverse complement strand
ATGCTTATCCTTTAGAGGGAGTCACATTGACTCAGAGGGAGTCAAAACTATTTGAGAAAGAGGAAGAATAGAACCATCCTTGAGACAATAAATTCAATAATGCATGATCAAAATTTTTCTATGATTTCATGGGCAGAAGCATGCATGCCGTAGTATATGTTCAGAACAAGAGTCTTCACCATAATAGAATCCTTCACCAGTGTGAAGCCTGAGATTGAACACTTTAGGTTATTTGGGTGCCAAGTGTATATTCATGTACCCAAAGAGAAGAAGTCCAAGCTAGATCCTTTAGAAAGAAAGGATACAGTGAATATTCAAAGACATTCTAGATCGAAATCCTTGGTCAGAGACATATTGAGACATGCATAAATGTTGTCCTTGAAGAAGAGATAATATTTCAAAGATCTAGAGATTATCAGATGGAGATTGATAGTAAGACTATACATTCTCTCCCTCTAGCAGTTCGGAGGGAGAAAAACATTATTCCAGTTCCTCCATTTGATATGTTCAGAGATATTACAATAGGGCATAAAAGGCCTACCTAAACTCACTCTGCTAGAGGCAGAGAAACATACAAGATTCTCAAGGCACATTTCGAGAAATCAAAGAGAGATTTTTTGAGCTATCCTTCAGTCACGAGCCACTTCATTGATGTTGAGACTCTTTGTCTTAGAGAAGAAACAAGAGAATGTGTATGGAAAGATTCCATAACAGAAGAATACCAATACATCTTAAAGAATGATGCATAAGATATTATTCAGGGACCAGAAAGGGAAGTTTGTGGTAACTTCCAAGTGGATCTATAAGATCAAGCATGCAAATGATGGAAGTATCAAGAAATAAAAAAGAAAATCTATAGACATAGGTTTCTCATAAATAGAGGGAGTTGTCCATGATGAGACACTTGACCCAGTGACCCGATTCACTTCCATCCGTACCACCATCCATGAGTTGGAATCTATATCAGATAGATAGATTCTTGATGAGTTTGGATTTCAACAAGAGTGTTTCTGATCCAAATCTATACAGTATTCGTGACAAAAAAACCTGATCATGATGACTTACTCAGAAAGCCTAGTTGTTAAAAACTAGCAAGCATTGACTTCTGATTTTCATAAAGGATCTAAGTATGATACACTACTTCTTGGGACAAGAATTATGACAGAATACAAATCCACCGTGATGGATTTAAAGAAGAATATTGATGTTGATTCAATATGAGACCAATCCACAGTTGATTGGATCAATGATGTATCCGATTAAACACCAGACTTGATTCATGCCGATTCAGATTGAGCATAAAGTATAGTGGATCGGAAGAGCACATACTGTTGATGTTCTACCTTGAAATCTTCTATGATTTCCTATTGCAACAAGAAACATAACTCTGTAGCCTTAAGTGCACCAGAGACATAGTGTGTGTATGTATATATATAGCGGTAAATTTTCACACAGAGAGATAAAATTTTCTTATATCAGAGATGTGATGCAAAATAAAATTGCATACTTGCAGTACCCTTTCTCCACCTGAGCAGACTGCAAACGTCTACACCAAACATTTACTTGGTGAAGAACTCCTTTCGAGTTAAGAGGGAGTATGGATGACCATTGGCCAAAACAAAAACTCAGAGTACATCGATACGAGACTTGGCTTGATGGAGAATGCCTCCCTAGCTGAGAGGGAGTGTTGATGAATGCAACTATAGGAGACATCCTTCAGATTACAAACCTGTGAGATGTGGAATATAGCAGACTTGTGAAGTCTTGCTCTTAGCTTACAAACCTGAGAGAAAGCCCCTAATAAAGGGTTCATGGCTCTAGCCTGGGATAGGGTTTAGGAATGTATATGGCCTCCTCCATGATGTGAGAGAGAAGAACTCTAGATGATTATCCGATGTAATATATATTTGTTGAGTTAGGACGTGCCTGTGGCTGAGCACAAGATGAACGCGGGAAATCCCTAAAAAGAACTGGGCAAATCATCATGTGAATATAAATGGAGATGATGTGATGGCCTCCTTTGAGAAGCAACAAAGTTGATGAGAAGACTCCAGATGATCCTCCTATTGGTGGCAGTGGATCTGTCGAGCAGACGTGGTTGTGGACGAGAACAGGCACATGTGTGAAGACCTGGTTCATCTATGTGATGCAGTGAAACAGGTCCATGCCATCCCTATGGATTTGCCCCTAGTGGATGAGCACTAGTGGGTGTATCAGATCCTTTGCTATATGTTTTTCAAGAGTCATACCTACTTGTAACCCTAATTATTGTGTAAAGGGTACAAGTTGGCCCTATCTTATTGTGTCTAAATTTCAAGTCAGAAAATTTCAAATTTGCACAACTTATTTATATACAAAATTTTATTTGAAAACAAAATGTCCTAAAGTTCAGAAGGGGGAGGAGCAGGCTCCGTTCCCTTTAAAAATTGGTAATCTGTATCAGCGGTACATCTTGATTTAAATTCTTCCTTGGAAAGTGGACGTTGATACAGGCATAAGAAATGACCATTTGCATATAACTATGTATTGGATCCATCAATAGTAATTAACCCGACTGTCCCATTGGGAAAAACAATGTCTATATCGTAAGGTCCAAGCCATCGTGTACGCAACTTACCCTGAAATTCTTTAAAGAGCGAATCATGCAAGAGATCCCAATCCCCTTTTTGGAATAATTTCTTCTTGATGACTCTGTCATGCCATTTTGTTCTCTATGGTTGAATCACTGTGGTTTGATGAATATCGTCCAAACGCTTTTCATCAAGCTCATTGAGTTGTTGCAGTTTGGCCTTCTGTGCCATAGTCAAGTCGAGGTTGACTGTTGATGCAGTTCTTAAGGTTTTGATTTCGAATTCAATGGGAAAAACATGGCTTTTTCCATATACAAGCTCATAAGGAGAAAACCCAGTTGTGTTCCTCCAAGTAGTTCGATAAGCCCACAGATCTTCATGCAATCTGTCTGACCAATCGCTACGATGTTCTCTCACTGTCTTAGTAAGGATAGCTTCTATGACTTTGTTGGTACTTTCTTGGCCATTACCTTGTGGATGGTATGGAGAAGTTGTTCTATGTAAAACATGATATTGACTGAGTAGGGCTTCAAACTTATGTGATGTGAAAGGGGGTCCTCCATCAATTATTAATTCTTTGGGAATTCCAAACCTAACAAATATATCTTCAAACAAGAATGCTAAGACATCTTCTTCTAAGGTCCTGATGAGTGCTTTTGCCTCCGCCCACTTGGTCATGTAGTCTGTACAGACCAATATATAAATTTTCTGATTAGAAGGTGGGTTAATGGGCCCTACAAAGTCCATGGACCATATCTCAAAAGGCTCTAACACTACTTGAGTTTGGAGAGGCATCTCATCCCTATGATTTGGCTGACCCATTCGTTGGCAACTGTCATAGGCCTGGACATACTTCTTGGCATGTTGAAATATGGTGGGCCAAAAATAGCCCATCCTTAAAATCTTATGTCCAGTCCTTTTATCAACAAAATGACCCCCACAAGGGCCATCATGGCAATCTTTGAGCAGCTCATAAACTTTATCATCCCTCACACATCGCTTGATTTCTTGATCCAGGCCTGTGTAGAAAAGGTATCCCTCTATCCAACTATACTGATCACTCTTACGAATGGTTTTCCTTCTTTCTCTTGGGGATAGATGTGGAGGTACCTTCCCTGTAACCAAGTAATTAGAAATGTCGGCATACCAAGGTGAGTGAGTAGATATGGAAAACAAATGTTCATCTGGAAAGGAATCATCTAATGGTGAATTATCATCATTTATATGCAGTCCTGAGAGAAAATCAACAACCACATTTTCTTTCCCTGGTCTATCTACTATAGTGATGTCAAATTCTTGAAGTAATAACAACCATATTGTTACTCTTGCATTAGTAATAGATTTATTCATCAGATATTTAATTTTTGTATGATTAGTATGAATAAAGGTAGGATAACCAGTGACATAATGCCTGAATTTATTGATTACATAAACTACTACCAAGAATTCTCTTTCAGTAACTGTATAATTTAACTCAGCAGGAGCCATGTTCTTGCTGATATAGTAGATAGCATAGGGTTCTTTGTCCTCCTGTTTCCCTAGTACTGCACCAATTGCAGTGTCTAAGGCATCTAAAGAAATGTGAAAAGTCAAAGCCCATTTGGGCCCTCTCAAAATGGGAGCTGTGGATAATTTCTGTTTCAGATCTGTAAAAGACAATTCACAATTGTCAGTCCATTGAAAGTCAACATCTTTTGTTAATAGGAAAAACAAGGGAGAGGCAAGTTTGGAATTGTTTTTAATGAATCTCCTGTAATATCTAGCATGCCCTAAAAAACTTCTTACCTCTTTCTGAGTTGTTGGAGTTGGAATGTCCAAAATTACCTAGATTTTGGCTGGGTCTACCTGAAGTCCTGCATAAGAAATAAAGTGTCCCGGCAACACACCTTCGCTCATCATCATATGGCATTTTTTTGTGCTTAAAGAAAGATGAGACCGTATACATATTTTGAGCACTTTTTCCATATTAGTCAAGGCTTGATCAAAATCAATACCATAAGGTGTAAAATCGTCCATGAATATCTCCATACAATCATTCACCATATCTGAAAAAATACCAATTACAGCTATCTGGAAAGTGGTTGGCGCATTACACAAGCCAAATGGGAGAACCTTGAAGGAAAATGTACCCCAAGGGCTGGTAAATGTGGTCTTATCTTGGTCCCATGGAGCAATTTTTATCTGGTTATAGCAATTGAATCCATCTAGGAAAGAGAAATTTTTTTTCCCAGCTAGGTTGTCTAGAACCTGATCAATAAATGGTAGAGGGAAATCATCCTTCTGCATGGCCTTATTCAAGGATCTATAGTCCACACACACTCTCCACTTACCATTCTTTTTAGGTAAAATAACCAACAGTGAAACCCACTCGTTTCCTGATATAAGATAGATGAATCCAACATTGAGAAGTTTTTGGAGTTCCTCTTTAACTATTTCTTTAAGATTAGGGTTCATCCTCCTTTAGGGTTGGAAAATGGGTCACAATTCTTCCTTGAAGTAAATATGGTGGGTGCATAATTTAGAAGAAATTCCTTTCATGTTCATGTAATCCCAGGAAAATGCCTCCTTATGTTCAATTAGTAATTTCATCAATCAACGAGTTTCAACAATAGATAAATCGGGATTGATGTTCAGGGTTTTTCCAGGTTCGATTTCTACAATGATGCTCTTAGAACTGACTTTGGGAAATAATTCGACTGTTGTTGTTTCAACATTTGTTGTTTCAACATTTTTTGTTACAACATTTGTTGTTACAACATTTGTTGTTACAACATTTGTTGTTACAATAGTTTCAGAGAACATTTTTGGGATCATCTCTTCCTGAGCAATAGGGTCAAAGATTCCAATCAATCGGTGCTGCGTGTTCTGTGTAACAACAGAGGGGTCACAGATAAAACAATCGATTAACTCATCCTCTGTCTCATCTTTGAAACTCAAATATTTTCCTATGGTTAACATAGGCAAAGAACTTTCATCCTCAATGTCCATCCATAAATAATTTTTGTGTTCCATACTGGGTGTAGCGTGAGGATACATGGTAAGTTTTTTTGTGTCATAACCATAAGATATTGTCATGGAACCAGATCTACAACCAATGAAGGCATCAACTTGGTGAAGAAATCATTTTGAGTTAAGAGGGAGTATGGATGACCATTGGCCAAAAACAAAACTCAGAGTACATCGGTATGAGACTTGGCTTGATGGAGAATGCCTCCATAGCTGAGAGGGAGTGTTGATGAATGCAGCTATAGGAGACATCCTCCAACTTACAAACCTATGAGATGTGGAATATAGAAGACATGTGAAGTCTTACTCTCAACTTACAAACTTGAGAGAAAGCTCCTAATAAAGGGTTCGTTGTTCCAGCCTGGGATAGGGGATAGGAATGTATATGGCCTCCTCCATGATGTGAGAGAGAAGAAATCCAGATGATTATCCGATGTAAGAGTGATATGTTGAGTGAGGACGTGCCTGTGGCTGAGCATAAGGTGAACGTGGGAAATCCCTAAAAATCACTAGGCACGTCATCATGTTAGAAATGGAGATGATGTGATGGCCTCCTCTGAGAAACAACAAAGTTGATGAGAAGACTCTAGATGATCCTCCTGTTGGTGGCATTGGATCTGTCGAGCAGACGTGCCTGTGGACGAGAACAAGCACATGTGTGAAGACCTGGTTCATCTATGTGATGTAGTCAAACAGGTCCATGACATCCCTATGGATGTGCCCCTAGTGGATGAGCACTAGTGGGTGTATCAGATCCTTTGCTATATGTTTTTCAAGAGTCATACCTACCTGTAACCCTAATTATTGTGTAAAGGGTACAAGTCGGCCCTATCTTATTTTGTCTAAAGATAAAGTATAAAAGATAATTAATATTAATATTAATATTAAAATTAATTATTATAATAATAAATAATTAATATGTCTAAGTGAGGTCGGCCCTATTGTGCCAATATAAACTTTAGTTGACAGAACAAGCCTAATATAAGTAAGATGAAATATTTCATTGTAGACACACACACACACACACACACACACACACACACACACACACACACACACACACACACACACACACACACACTTGTGAGTTTTGGAAATTTCAGCAAGTACACTTCTTGGTCAAAGTTGCGCACCTCCCTTGGGTGCTAGAGTTTCTAGGGTTTTTTGCACCCTCTTGTGTGCTAGGATATTCTTGGTGGTAAAGGTCTTTGTCTTGAAGATTATAGCAAAGGATTTGGATGGGTTTTTTTCCCTTGTTTGAGAAGGGTTTCCCAAGATATATCTTGTGTTCTAGTGCATGGTGTTTCTTCTTGTGATCTTGGTTGCTGCAACATTCTTGTTTATGGTTAAGACATGATGAAATTAAATGAACTACATGCTTAACCTAGCTTATGAAAAATCAACAGATAGAGGCCATCCCCACAAGAAATGCTTCCCACAAAGTAATCATTAGTTTTCTCGAGGATATTATGGAAAGATTTGGCTGTCCAAACATAATCGTCACTGATAATGTTGCAAATTTCAAGGATGAACCATTGATTAAGTTTTGTGAACAGTTTAGAATCACATTTATTCACTCTACTCCTTACTATCCCCAAGGGAATGGACTGGAAGAGTCCTCTAACAAGAGCCTTATTAAGATAATCAAAAGAATGTTAGAGGACAAAAAGAAGGCATGGGACTCAAAGATTAAATTTGTTTTATGGGCTAACATAGTGACAATAAAGAGAGCCCTTGTTGTATCTCCTTTCTAGCTTGTGTATGGAGTTTAGGCCATCTTTCCTTCTCAGCTTTCCTTGCCTATGGAAAAGTTCTTCCAAGACTACCAAGGGGAACCTGATGATATGATCAGAAGAATACAATAGCTGACAGAAGGGCAATAGACTAGGGAGAAACTACTGGACAAAGCACATGACTATCAACAGAAGATCAAGCATGCCTTTGATAAGAAGGTGACCAAAGAGGATTTCCAGCTAGGAAATCTAGTACTCAACTGGGATGCACCCAAACAAGATAATGGAAAGCGAGGTAAATTTGAGGCCTTGTAGATTGGCCCCTTCAAAATTTCTGAGGTTTTTTCAAATAACACTTATTAGTTGCAGGATTTGGAGGATGCTGAAGTTTTTGGTAGCCCTGTAAATGGGCATTTTCTGAAGAAGTTTTTTACTTAAGCCAGGAGTGTCTTCCCATGTCATTGTAAATATATTATTTTCTTTTAGTTTTAGTTTTAATAAGTGACTCCATAACCCAACAACTAAGGCACTAGAACTACTTGTTCTTGGAAGCTAGCAGGGAGCATGCCATCCCCTGTGGAGCCAAATGTTATCACATGAACTTATCAGAGTCCTGTGGGTTTGTGGTTTCTACCTAAGTCTGTAATTTTTCCCTATCTCTCTCCTTTTCGTATACCAAGTCTTAAATTTTTCCCTTCGACTGGTAAAGTTGGTTTTGTTCACCCCTTTTTGTTTAAAAAACCTAGTTTTCCTTGATGTCTTTTCTGAAAAAGTCTCAGCCAGAAGCCTTTTTTTTCCCTCTAAAGATGAACATCCATCTCCTTTTGTTTCAATCACTTGTACTGTTGTTTTCCCAAGCCCCTATCTAGTCATCCAAGTATTTGTTTACACGGGCCGCAGCCACGGGCTAAAAGCACAACACTCAAAGAGGTCCGTTTTGGACCTGAATCAAGCAAAATGGCAAGTTCAAATTTCAAGGACAGGAATTCCATGTGGAGTTCATATTACCGGCTCACAAGCATTCGAAATGTTAAAAGTTGCATGAAGTATAGCGCCAGAGAAAAAGGCCGGAAGAGAGCATGAGCCGTTGATCTTTAAAGGGACAGGTGGCAGTTGATCCAAGTGTTCAGGGAAATAAGCTTTAGGAGTTTCGAAGTGAGAAGTGTGTGGAATTCCTAAAGTGTCGAAGATTGAGCTCCCGTAATAAACCGAGACATCAAAATCTGAGGATGCATGGAGGTAGATCCATCGCTTCAGATTTCGGTGCTTCGAAGAATTGTGGGAGTTAAACATTGCAAAGTCTAAAAGTGCCCAAAGTCCCGAAGGCCCGAAGTGAATCTGAGTCGTTGATCAACAAGAGCCACATGTCGTCAGATCCATAGATCCAGGTAAAAGCGCATGGAGGAAGATGAGGTTTGATATTTTCTTTTTTTCCAGAGCCCAGAGACCCGAAATGGATCTCGTCCATCCAAATCCAGGAGCCACGCGACGCCATATATAGAGCTCCGGAGGAAAAGGCCCAAAGGAGATCCTGATCGTGGACCAAGGAGGGAGAAGAAGGGGGGTTGATTTGGTTGAAGGGGTCAAAGTCCTAAAGTAGGAGAAGAACTGTTGATTGAAGAGGATGCATGTCAGTAGATCGACAGCTCTGGGTAAAAGCACAGAAGGTAAGAAAGATTTGAGTTTTGATTTTCCCGGAGCCCGGAGCCCCGAAGTGGATCCCGGTCATCCAAATCCAGGAGCCACGTGTCATTAGATCCTTAGCTCTGGAGGTTTTTCTTGGGGAAAATATAGTTTGAAGTTTGAAAGGTCTGAAGCTCGAATCACGAAGCAGATCTCGACCGTCGATTTGAAAAGGGAAGAACCAATCCATCAATCTAAAAGGTGCCAGAGCTGGGTTGTTGATCAGGAAGAATCATCTCAGATCACAAGATCAATTGTCGTGCTCCGTTGTGAGGTCGGAAGGTTCGCATGTTTTTAAATTTTCAAGGGCAGGCCGCAATCGAAATCGTGGTTTTTAGAAAGGGACACGTGGTGGTTCATGGTGAATTGCAGGAAAAAAATCGGTTTGTTTTCAAACCACACTTGGTCCCGTCCGAAATCATGCAATTGTGTAGGGTCATGGCCCTAGGTCACATTGAAGAAGGAGCGATGGAGAGGAGTTGCACCAAAGGCCAAAAGCGCCTGTATTGGTCACAGAAGAAGATCTGCATGGCCTCAAGGTGCCGAGATTGAGTCGAAGAAGTCGTGGGAACTACCTGGAACATTCATGGGTGTCAGGCGTCGTCCCGATCCCGATGAAGGTAGTTAATGGAAATGGGGGCGGTAGTTGAGACCTCGTCTCACTCCATAAATGAAAAGCATACTGAGAATGGCCATGGGGGGAGATTTTCTATCCGAAGTTTCCTGAGGGACGTATTTTCCTGCAAAGCACATAACTAAGTCAGGCTCGCGTCTGACATAAGAAGGCCTGCACAGGATGACAGAGTAGGCACCGACTATAAACTTTGAATGCAGGGGTCCAATCACATTCTTGGTGGTTGAAACATTTTTATTATATATAGGTAGTTTTGATATTTTGTTAAGGTCGAATGGTTGAGCTAGGCTCCCTGCTATTGTAATATTTTGATGAAGAACACTAGTTCTTTGGTTATGTACTTGATTTGATATTTCTTGATTAATCTAAGTCAACTTTCTTACTCCATCTTATTTTCCTATGCTATTGAGAGAGTTCATGAATGACTGATTCACGTGGATTGTTGTAACTGTATTATGATGAATGTTTGATTATAGTGCTATTATGATTTCTTTCATTTTCCTTGAAATTTGAATCCAAGAGGATCTTGTGTTTGAGTTTTTCCTCCTTAGGCTGCTTGAAGACCTGATGTCCACAACATACCTGCACACCTTTCTCACCAAAGTCTTCCTTCTACTCACATTTACTCCAAGTTACTGACTGAAGTTAATCCAAGACCTCAATTGCTTGTGCATGCTAGTCCAAATTTCTGAGTTAGAACGTTATTATCATTGAGTCTTTTCCATTTGGCCTCTTAAAACTCATTTACATTTACTATATAAATTGATGGGTACTGGGCTTACCTTCTATGCAATCTAAGGGTGACTTCTAGTGCTAATAGATGAGAATCCATTCTTTGAAGTCCTTTGGGAGCTTATGAGGGGATACAAGGATATTTGTTATGTCCAAAGGTTTGTGTGCCTCTTTGTTTTGCAGGCTCCAAGTAACGCTTGATGAGGAGGGTATGGGTGAAGGCGGAGGTGTGGAAATAGCAGGTGAGGATGGAGGGATAGGAGAGGTAGAGGATAAATTATGAGGGATGGGGAAATTCGGGGGACTAGACCCTTTGGATGGTTCTTTACAACCCTTGGAGGGTTTTTTGGTTTCACATTTCTTTGGTGGCATGGTGGAGTCGCCAAAAAAGCTTTAGGAAAATATTTGTCGATAAGGTGGAAAGGGAACGTCCCTTGGGTGGAGTTGCCATGCAAGCTAAGGGAAATGCTTTGGGATATCTTACCAAAGCATCATTAAGGTAAGTAGAGGATTCAAAATCCTCCCTAGAAATGAAGCCAAAATGTTATAGCGCAAGTCGTTGGTTGGGCAATGCTCGACCCAACCAAAAATCAAGTGCTACAACTTGGGAATCCTGCACCCAATCTCACCTTGATGTAGGTCTCACACTTCAAAGGTGACTAGGTCACTCTAGGTAGGCGATCCCGATGACACTAGGGGGATTGGGATGGAGATGGAGATGGATGGAATTTAAGTCCCTATAGGTCAAGTTTAAGTAGGATGAAAGGTGGGAAAAGATGCCTTGTAAGTCAAGTAATTGTTGTCCCACATGTATAGTACTTCTCCATATGATTGTGCCTTCCTGAGACACAAGAAAAGACACTTTGCAATGATATATGTTAGTTGTATCAGAAATTTAAGCTTGTTGTCCCTAATTTACAACAGTAAATGACAGTTTATATCAACAAATAAAATATCTAAATAAACATACAAATATCTAAACTAGTTAAGTAAATCAACATCGAGATTAACAATGAAATAAGGCTAAAATATGGCACTTAAGAAGCTAGAGAAAATGGTTGTTGTAAACATTTGTTTTCTTCATAAAATTGTAGCCCTATGGCTGTAGCATTTAGTGGCATGCAGCAACAAAATCAACCATGAAAAATTTCCAAGAACTATCCCAAAAGATGCACCCTAATAGTAGAGTGTTAGGTAGCTAGAGAGGTAGTAGTGGGGGGCCAGAGGGCCCATAGTGATAATAGTGGAGGACATTCAATGTAAGGTGGACTAGGTCCACTATATTATTAAATAAGGCCCACTATGGTAGTTAGATATAATAAATGTAAGAGGACTTCTTAGAAGGTTCTACTTCTAGAAGATTCCTCCTTTAGAATGTTCTTAGGTGATGATATCACTATATAAAGAGGTTCAAACAATGTAATGGGACATGAAGAGAAGTATTGTATTTGGAGCGGTATCTCAATAGGAGGATGCCCCCTCGAAGAGGCAAGTGAACAAGAGAGGATCCCTTCCATAATAGGATCCATTGAATGGTGTTGCCCTACCCTAAGGGTTTGACAGTAATAAAGAAATTTTTTCATATTGTTCTTGTATATATGTTGTGGTGTTTTTGTATTCAGTCTTTGGTTCTTAACAAGTGGTATCATAACACTTTCCTTGGCAGACATTGTGGGCAAATATTTTTTATTTTTGCAGATTGTTTTTTTTCGGAGAAGAAAAAAGAGGGTCGGGAAATTCTAGAAATTTTAAGTATATTTATATGAAAAATTTGTAGAAACAGGTTGTATATCTGAGTTCCTCTCAGAAAATCACCCAAGTTGAAAAAAAAAATCGTCTGAAACGCAGTCCGAGAAGTCAAGATATTGAAGTTTTAAAATCTGTAGTCATAAAATATCCAGTCATAAAATCATGATAAGTGAATCCAATCAATAAATAAGCCATCTAATCATGTGCATCAAAGATCACTATATCAAAGAATTAACATCTCAAAGACACTATGCGACTTGTCAAGATTGAATATGGGAGGGTTGATGAGGTGTCCTATTAGGTAGATCTTGCCCTGGGCCAAGGATAGTTTCCAAGAGATCCCTCTCTAAGTCATGTAAAGTGGATGAAGTGGTTGGGGTCAAGAATCAATGGGCATAGGGCTCATGACATACAAGGGGTCGTAGTGTCTCATTCATGGGTGCCTTTGTAGAGGGTATGTGGTACCTTCATTCGCAATATACTTTTTCCAAGCCCATCAATTGCCTTTTATCTTTCTTTCTTTATTTTATTTCAGTATAGCATAAGGAGAGGTTAAATGTCACTACCCTGGAATGGTGACCAAATGATGGAAATGTCACCCACAAACACCTAATGGAAATGAGAAGGTTGGCTTGTGATGAGACCCCCTTTCTCTTAGCCATGCAACTAAGAGCCATTACCATGGTTTGGTGACCAGATGATGGTAATGTCGTACCGCTAGATATTCATGGACGTGATAGGCCGACTCGTGACGAGACCTCCTATCCTTCAACTAAATTTTAAAGCATTATTTATTATATTGTGGGTCCCCTTTATTCAAATATAAGTGTTTCATTACTTTCTTGGGTGATCCCTGGGCGAAGCAAATGGAAGATTTATACAAGGATTTTATGTTTTACCCAACATCAACCCCTCTGGGCCTTCAACCCATTCTTCCCATAGAATGAGGGAGAACCCCTTCTTGGGTCAATACACCCTAAAATCCAAAGAGATAAGGAAATGGAGGGGAACAATGATGGAAAGTGGTAAGTATGGTCGGGAATGGTACAATGACTCATTAAGGGATTTCCTAGTAGCAAACCCATCCCCAAGGAAAACTAGTTACTAGGGCACAATGCCAACCACCAAGGTGAAGCATGGCAAAAGGCATAATGTCCAAGCACATATAATGAAATATAGAGCAATCTAAGATACAACATAATCGAATGTATTAAATATTGAAATGATGCTCATCATAATACTGACTTGTACCTCATGGAGCAAGGCCCACTACCTTCTGGAAGCCAACTAGTGTGGTGGATTCCATCTACAAAACTATGACCATATGTGGTGGTGAGTGGGTTTTCCATCTGTGCAAAAGCGTATTGTTGGTCATGTAGTCTCTCGACACTCCATATCTACAACCTGAGGGTCTCAGGACATGATCTCCTTAGTTATCCACAAAATGAGGATAACACGAGTCCTAGCCCATTATATTAAAAATATAATTTCTCCTCACATTCAACTTCATAATATCGACCCTCTCAATCAGTGCATTTGGATATAAATTTTAGACATCAATGCTAAGAAGATGTATATAGAAATTTTCTATTTTGCACCTATTAATTCTACTTTTTATAAGAAAAACAATCTAGATAGAAATTGTCCCTATAACACTTTAGAACAAGATATTTACAATTTCAGAAATGAAGGTAATATCCTCCTGCTAGGAGAATTTAATGCTTGAATTGCAAATAACCAAGCTATTCTTTTAAGCAATGATTCCAACTATATTCCTTTATAGCTAGATGAGGACCTTATTTTAGTTAATAGCTACAAAATAAGCTATGCAGACCTAACTACGAATTTGTTTGGTATTGATTGTTGGCATATTTTATAGGAAGAGTGTGTTTGTCATTGATGGCAAGAACAACAATGACGATGACAAACAGGAAAAGCACAAGCTTAGGAGGAGGAGCGAATAGTAAGCAGAGATCAAAGCTCGAAATAAAAAATGTAAGCTCAGGGTGAGAAGCCTCAGTAGCCGTCCGGTCAAGAAATTGATGGTGTTGATCGTCTCATATAATGGACGTTGGTCATATGAGTGACAGTGGGCTTGAAGATCGTTGGAGGATTTTGACCGTCGGATCTGCAAGCCAGATCAATGGAAGGGATGAATTGCAAGGAGAGAAAGAATAATTAAACAACTCACTAGTTCTAATCCTGCAATTGGTCTAGATCATCAGATCTCATAGACTCAGATATCGACGACTATGGTTGATCCAACAAGTGATCAAATTAATTCAGATTGAGTTGTGATCGTTGGATGCACAATCGCCAGATAAACAACAGGGATAGTTTTCATATATCTAAAGGAGAATTAAAGATCGTGCTATTTCCAATCCCGCAATTACTCAGGACCGTAAGATATTATATCCTCGAAGATCGACGATTGTGGTTGACTCACCAGCGACGCAAAAATTCAAATTGTGGAGTTTTGATGATGACTTAAATCACTCGCAGGTTATGGTTCCACAATCATCTTGATCGTTGATCTTGTTCAAGTGTCTTCACGACCGTTGGATCACATTTTAGTGGAAGGATAGGATAAGGTAAACAGGCTGAGAGTTCGATTATCTGAATACCCATCATTCATCAGATCATTTCAAGAGGAAGGATACGATAAGATAGAAAATATGCACTGTATATAGATCGAGCCATCAATCTAAGAATATGATCGATGAACATCATTCACTTTGGATATAAAGAGGTGAGGAGGTTACGTTCCAGAAATTTTGAGATTTGAAATTCCTGAAATGTGAATTTTCGTCAACCGTTGGATCATTCTAAGTGGAAGAACATGATAAGATAGAAGAGCTGCATCACAGACAGATCGAGCAATCGATCTAGGATCATTACCAACAAACATCATTCACTTCGGATCTAAATATGCGAGGAGGTTAAGCTCCGAAAAAATATCACTTCATATTTTTCAGTTTGAGATTTGAAAAACCCGAAGCCCGGAGAGCTGGAAATCCGAAAATAATAAGGACCATCAGATCTGGAGAACATACGATGACCGTTAGATCAGGGAGATCTACGTCAAAATATTACGTCTACAAACCTCATCCAAAGGACACGTGGCAGACTACGTCAGCAAAGGACATGTGGCGAACCATGTCAACAAAGGACATATGTGGTAGACCATATCAGCAAAGGACATATGTGGCAGACCACGTCAATAGAACATGTTAGCAAGGACACGAGTCGTCTGATATGAAAGATCACTTCGGGTGTATTCTCATTCGTCGATCTACTCCAGTGGAAGGATAGCGTACACTGAAATCTCCGAAGAGACCCGAAGGAGATATCGACCGTCGATCTGATGACAGGTGCACTCTCAACCATTGATCAAGATACAGTGGAAGGATAGCATAAGTATAATAGCTGAAGACCCGGAGTAAAAGGTGACCATCCATCTCAATGGTTGATTAAGTCCTGGCTGTCAGATTAAGCCTTGTAAGAATCAAATATCATGATTGATCTGTTTCCACAAAATAAATGTAAACCATTCGATTTGTTAAGGAAATCTGATTCAAAAGTTTTGAAAAGTTTCAAACCCAAGAGTTCTGAAGGGAGAAATGTCGAAGTTCTGACAACCATCCATCTCAATGTTTGATTAATTCCTAGCCGTCAGATTGAACAATGAAAGGATGAGTGCAAGGATCAAATGTGACCATTGATTTGTTTCCATGGAATAATTCATCTGATCTGATATGTTCATTCAAGAGCACCGTCAAGATCGTGAGATCGACGGTCCTGTCGCATTATGGGGATAGAACATGCTCATGTCTTAATTTTTCATGAGTGGGCCGCAATCAAAACCATGGTTTCAGAGAAAGGACACATGGAGGCTCGTAGTGAATTGTGGGGAAAAAGAGGGTTTCCCTCAAACCACCTTTGGCCACGCCCGCAATCGCATGGTCACATGATAGCATCGCCCATGGTCACATCAGTGGAAGATAGGGGAAGGAGATAACGCTTCCAAGCTCCACCTCGGAGTATAATCCAACGACGTTGATCAAACAGAATTTGATCGAAGGGTTAGTATGTCATCTTGTGATTTCTTGATCAGTTAGGATTCAGTTACACTAACTGAATCATCCTTCCCGAGAAACTGAATCATTCGTTCCTAAGCATTGGAATCATGGATCTTGAGCGTTCTGAGTTTCCCAAAATGAGTGTTCTGAGATTCCTGAAATGAGTGTTCTGAGATAGCCGACTGGAGCGTTGGAGATGGGAGTGTAATGGTGGATGAGAGCATGAATAAAAGGATAATGTCGTGACATAGTGAGGTTGTTGTTTCTCGAAAAAACAATTTGAATTGTAAGTGATCTAGCAGAGAACATGAACAAAGTGTGAAAATGCAGAAATGAAGAACATAAGTTGGACAGAGCGAATGGAAAGAGACAACAAGTGAAGACGAGCATGAACAGATAGAAGCATAACAGAATTGCAAAACAATGATGAGACTGGTAAGTCATTGATAAATATTGTATCACTATAATAAATTTCTGTAAGCAAAGATTTATATCTCAAGGTGGTAGGGTAGTGTTAGGGAGGACTGTTGTCCTTAGAGTTTCAAGTGGGTGCTTGAACACAGGGAGTTGTAGCTTCCATCTGGTTGCATCCAGAAAACCTAGGGTGGTAGGGTGGTGCAAGGGAGAACCATAGTTCTCTGTTATACAGGTTGGTGCCTGTGTGACTGGAAGTTGGTGCTTCCATCCAGTTGGTGTTGGAACACTCAGGGAGTTGGTGCTAGAGAAACCAGAGAGTTGGTGCTCTCAGCAAGTTGCAGCTTGTAAAACATAGGTGGTAGCCTCACAAAGAGTGGGTGCTCATAAGAATGATAATGTACATAAAATAAATATTGCTTATCATATTAAGAAGAAGAGGTTTTCTCCCTTTATGGGTTTCCTCAGGAATATATTTCTTTGTATACTTCATGTGTGTGATTGATGTTGAATGCTCTATTGCTTACTTCCCTAAATTATTGTGATAATCATTAAGTGTTCTGTAATGAGTTTAAAGTGGGTATACTTGTTTAAGAATAGTAACAGCTGATTCACCCCCCGCCCCTTTCAGTTGTTTAACAATTGGTATTGGATCCAGGTTCCTTTTATCTAAGGGTAGATCCTAGAGCTTAAACATGACTAGCCATGTAGGAACTTCAACCAATAAGGCCCCCCTATTCAATGGAACAAACTTTGCCTTCTGGAAAGTTAGGATGAGAACCTACATAATGGCTTTAGGTGCAGATGTTTGGGATGTGGTAGAGACTGGTTATGTAAAGCCAATTGTACTAGCTTCTAAGGATGATAAGCTAGAATTCAGCTTCAATGCTAAGGATATGAATGCTATTCTAAGTGGGCTTGCAAAAGAAGAATTTGTAAAAGTTATGCACTTAGAATTTTCCAAAGAAATGTGGGACAAACTCGTTAGCAATTATGAAGGTAATGAGAAGGCAAAGGATGCCAAGATTCAAACCTACGAACTACAATTTGAACAACTAAAGATGAAAGAGGATGAAACTGTTGGAAAGTACTTTCTGAGAGTTGAAGAACTAGTAAATGCAATGAAATCACTTGGTGAAATAATTAGGAGGCCTCTTTAGTTCTGAAAATTTTGAGATCTCTTCCAGATAGGTTCAACCCAAAGGTCTCTTCTATAGAAGAACTTAATGATCTAAAAACTCTTCATTTTGATCAACTTCTAGGAACATTCACTGCATATGAAATGAAGATAGGTAAAGATAAATCCACCTCTAGAGAAGCATCATTTAAAGAATATGCGAATGAGGATTCTAAACCTGATGAAATTGAGGCAAAATTTGTGAGAAAAATAAAGAAAGGATCAGGCAAGTACCAAGGCAAGTTTCCCTTCAAATGTTTTAACTATGGAAATATAGGTCACTTTGCATCTAAGTGTCCACACAAGAAGAAGGACCAGAACTCTGAAGGTGAAGAGAAGTACAAATTCAAGAGATTTGGTAAAAAGAAAAGTTTATGTGTAAACGATGATGACTCTTCAAAAGACACAAATAATGATTCTGCTTGTGAAGATATGGTTAATGAATTTATGCTTATGGCCAAAGAGGATTATGATAATAAAAGCAAAAAAAGTGATGTTAATAATGAAGAAGTTGTGGTTGACTTGGAAGGAGAGTTGATCAGTGCTTTGGAAGATATTGACAGATTTAGACTTAAGAAGAGAAAGAAAAAACAATTGTTGATACAGTTCAAGAAAGATAGTAAAAAACACGATGAAGAGTTTGCCCTTCTAAAAGTGGAATTAGAAGAGGCAAAGAAAATAAAGGACATTCTGAAATAGTAGTTATCAGAGAAGAAGGCAAGATGTGAAGCCTTGGAAGAAGAGGTAGTAAAAACCAGAAAAAGAGATGGAGAAGTTTAAAGCCTTGTATCTCCAAAATCTTCCAAGCATTAAAGCCTCAACAAAACTAAACGACATTCTGATCAAACATATATCTCCTTTGTTGAAGACTGGTTTAGGTTATGTAAGTGGTTGAAGGAGAAAACATCCAGAAAGCAAAGAGCCAGTAAATATGATCAAGTTCCAAGTCAACAGACAATCAGACCATGCGAGTACTCTACCACCATAAGCTAGTAAAGACAAGACGATCCTTGATCAAGAACAAARATATCAAAAGATGGAGCAACAAATGCCAAGAAGAAGGCCATCCTTCAGGTACCAAAATTTCTTCCATGGTTACTGTTTTTACTGCTCTAATTTTGGTCATAAGATTGCAAATTGTCAAATTAAGTTTAGAGACATGCAACTGAGGAGATCAAGAAATAAACAATCTTTGAAACATAGAACCAAACAACCAATGAGTAGACAAAGTTGCACCAATCACTTTGACCTATTTAKCAATGAGCTTGAATGCTATAACTATCATAAATTCGGCCACAAAGMTACAAAYTGTCATCTGAAGGATTACAAAGCAGATCCAAGGATAAAACCYTTAGCTAGAAAAGCCAACAAATTGAAAAAGAAAGATAGTGAAAAATGTGGGTTAGTACTTTCATCTCAAAAACAAAAAASACCCCTGGTATATAGACAATGGATGTTCCAAGCACATGACTGGAGAMAAGTATAAKTTTCTGTCTATAAGTAAAAGTAAAACAGGAAATGTGACCTTTGGAAATGATGAACCAGGTAAAATCAAAGGTAAAGGGATGGTGAGTTTGAGTAATGGTAAAGGAAAAGCCCAGGATGTTCTGCTTGTAGATGGGCTGAAACATAATTTGCTCAGTGTAAGTCGAATGTGTGATAGAGGATGTGAAGTGGTGTTCACTTCCAAAGATTGTAAGATAAAGTCTGTAAAATTAGGACAAGTGGTGGCTAAAGGCACAAGGACAGATAATAATGTATATGTGCTGAAAGAAGATAGAGATGAGTGTCATCTAAGAAAACATGATGAAAGTTTGTTATGGCATAGGAGACTTGGACATCTAAACTTTGACCACTTAATCAAGCTCAAAAATATTGAGGCAGTAAAATATCTTCCAAGAATATCAAATCCACAAGATTCTATGTGTAAACCCTGCCAAGTAGGAAAGTTAACCAGGACACAGTTTAAATCCAAGAGATCTATTTCAACAGAGAAACCACTCCAATTATTTCATATGGATTTATGTGGATCATCAAGATAGGAAGTCACGGGGAAGGAAAACTACTTCATTCTGATCATTGATGATTACTCCAAACTCACCTGGGTTGCTTTTCTCAAAGAAAAAGCTGAAGCATTTGAGAAATTTAAAATATTTAAGGCTTTCACTTAGAATCAAATAGGAAACAGATTAAAGGCAGTAAGATAAGACAGAGGAGGAGAATTTATGTCAAGTGATTTCAAGGAATTATTTTATAAACATGGGATCAAGAGAGAATACACAATCCCAAGAACTCCACAACAAAATGGAGTAGTTGAGAGGCAAAAAAAAACAGTTCAACAAATGACCAGGTCAATGATGAATGAGAACATGATCAAAATTACTGGCTAGAAGAAATACACACAACAATCCATATTCTTAACAAATCCCACCTCAGACCACACAATGACAAGACACCTTATGAACTGTGGTATGGAAGCCCTGCTTCATTCACACACTTCAAAGTCTTTGGGAGTAAGTGCTACATAAAGAATAATAATGAAAACCTTGGCAAGTATGATGACAGGGCTGATGAAGGCATCTTCTTAGGATATGCTACCAATAATAAAGGATATATATTCTTTAATAAAATATAGAATAAATGAGTTGATTTCATTGATTTAAAGGTTGATGAAGGAGTCCCAGTAAGAGAGGTGAGCAATATTGAGTCTGCTACAGAGGACACAACTGAAGCTGAAGATGAATAGGTCCAAGAATCAGAAGGAGAAGAATCTGAGTTAGATAAAATTACTCTGCATGACTCAAACTGAGATATCAAGACAAAGACACCCTCTAGAGTTATTAGGAAGAATCATCCTGAGCATCAGATAGTTTGTCATCTAAACCAAGGAGTTTAGACAAGAAAGCAGTTGAATAATGTCTCAGAAAAATCTCAGATTGCCCTTCTGTCTTTGCTTGAACCTAAAGACTTTAATGCAACCAATGAAGATGACCATGGGGTTAAAGCCATCAATGATGGACTTGACCAGATTGCAAAAACAAATACTTGGGAGATGGTTCCTAGACCTGAAGGTAAAAATGTCATAGGTTCCAAATGGATCTTTAAGAATAAATTGAATGAGCAGGGACAAGTTGTCAGGAACAAAGCAAGATTGGCTTATAAGGGCTATGCACAAATTGAAGGACAAGATTTTGATGAAACCTTTGCACCAGTGGCAATATTGGAATCCATCAGAATGTTTATTGCCTATGCATGTCATAATAACTTTAAAGTATATCAAATGGATGTTAAGTCAACATTTCTTAATGGAGATCTAGAAGAAGAAGTATATATGGAACAACCCAAAGGATTTTCAATGACAGATAATCCTGACTTTGTCTACAAGCTGAATAAATCCTTATATGGGTTTAAACAAGCTCCTCGTGCCTGGTATCACACACTGGATAAGTATCTTCAAGACAAAGGGTTCAAGAGAGGAACAATTGACAACAATCTATATATCAAAACATAGGGTAATGATTTGCTCATTGTGTTGGTCTATGTAGATGACATCATCTTCATAAGTAATAATGCTTCTTTGGTCCAATGGTTTGCTTCTTCCATGCAGTTTGAATTTGAAATGTCTATGATAGGGGAACTGTTATTTTTTCTTGGTATGAAAATTACTTAGAGGACTGAAGGAATATTTATTTCTTAGGAAAAATATCTAAGAGAAATATTGAAAAGGTTTCAAATGGAAGATTCTAAACCTGTGAGCACACCTATGGTGACTAAATGCAAGTTAAGAAAGGATAATGACTCACCAATGTTGATCAAAGTTCATATAGGTCTATGATAGGCAACCCGTTGTACATCACAACATCTCGTCCAGACATAATGCATGCTATTAGAATGGTTGGAAGGTATAAGTCTGCACCTAAACAAAGTCATTTGCTAGCTGTCAAAAGAATATTCAGATATTTGAAAGAAACAATGAACTATGGCCTATGGTATCCTAGGAATAAAAATTTTCAATTATCAGTCTATTCAGATGTTGATTGGGATAACTGCATGGATGAAAGGAAAATCACGAGTGGAGGTGAATTCTTCTTAGGAGATTCTCTTGTAGCATGGTTGAGCAAGAAGCAAGGTTCCATTTCCTTATCGACTACTGGAGCTGAATACATAGTAGCTGCCACTTGCTGTACCCAAGTACTGTGGATGATTCAGACACTTGTAGACTTGGAGGTAAAGTATACTGCATCGATCCCAATTCATTGTGATAATACTAGTGCAATTAGCGTGTCAAAGAATCATGTATTCCACTCCAAGACCAAGCACATCCCCATAAAATACCATTTTCTGAGAGAGCATGTCACCAATCAGATTGTTCAGGCTCATTACATTCCAGCCACATAACAAATTGCATAAACCTTTACTAAACCCCTAGCCAAGACACCATTTGAATATCTCCGTCAGAAGTTGAGTCTCATACCTTCTCTCCCCTAAGAGAGTCCATCCCGTAAGTGGGAGTATGTGTTGGTTGAATATCTGATACCTCTGAAAAGTACTGCAACAACTCATGGGGAGCATGTTTTCTTTGACATTGATATCAAAGGGGGAGAAAAGGTCTAGTCTGGATGCTATAGTTGGAGGTATAAGCAGAATAGTGCAACCTTTCAGGGCTTCCATCAATGCCAAAGGGGGAGATTTTTGGCATATTTTATAGGAAGAGTGTGCTTGTCATTGATGGCAAGAACAACAATGATGATGGAAAACAAGAAAAGCACAAGCTCAGGAGGAGGAGAGAATGGTAAGCATAGATAAAAGCTTAGAATAAAAAACGTAAGCTCAGGGTGAGAAGCCTCAACAACCGTCCAATCAAGAAATTGATGGTGTTGATCGTCTCATATAACAGACGTCGATCATATGAGTGACCGTGGGCTTAAGGAACATTGGAGGATTGTGACCATCAGATCTGTAAGCTAGATCAACGGTAGGGATGAATTGTGGGGAACGAAAGAAGAATTAAACAACTCACTAGTTCTAATCCATTCAATTGGTATGGATCGTTAGATCTCATAGACTCGGATATCGATGACTGTGGTTGATCCAACAAGTGATTAGATGAGTTGTGACCGTCAGATGCACAATCACTAGATCAATGGTAGGGATATATTGCAGAGGTCGAAAGGAGAATTAAAGATCATGCTATTTTTAATCCCACGATTACTCCTGACTGTCAGATATTATAGCCTCGAATATCGACGATTGTGGTTGATTCACCAATGATGCTCAACTTCAAATTGTGGAGTTTTGGTGACAAGTTAAATCTCTTGCAGGTTATGGTTCCACAATCATCCTTGATCATTGATCTACTTCTAGTGTCTTCACGACCATTGGATCACATTTTAGTGGAAGGACATGATAAGGTAAAAGGGCTGAGAGTTCGATTATCCGAATATCCGTCAGCCATCAGATCATTTCAAGTGGAAGGATAGGATAAGCTAGAAAAGTTACACAGTAGATAGATCGAGCCATCGATCTAAGAACATGATCGACAAACATCATTCACTTCGGGTATAAAGAGGCGAGGAGGTTATGCTCTGGAAAGTTTGAGATTTGAAATTCCCGAAATGCAAATTTTTTCCAGCCGTTGGATCATTCTAAGTGGAAGGATGGGATAATCTAGAAGATCTAAATCGAGGAGGTTAAGCTTCGGGAAATTCTCACTTCAGATTTTTCAGTTTGAGATTTGAAAAACCCAAAGCCCAGAGAGCCAGAAATCCAAAATGAATAAGGACCATCAGATCTGGAGAACATACGATGACCATTAGATCATAGATATCTACGTCAACAAACCTCGTCTGCAAGGACATGTGGCAGACCACATCGATAAAGGACATGTGGAAAACCACGTTGGTAAAGGACATATGTGGCAGACCACGTCAGCAAACCATGTTAGAAAAGGACATATGTTGTAGATCACGTCAACAAGGAAATGATTCGTGCGATCTGAAAGATCACTTCGGGTGTATTCTCATTTGTCAATCTACTCCAGTGGAAGGATAATGTAAGTTGAAATCTCTGAAGTCCGGAGACTCGAAGGAGATCTCGACTGTCGATCTGATGTTGGGTGCACTCTCAACCATTGATCAAGATATAGTGGAAAGATAGCATAAGTATAATAGTTGAATACCAAGAGTAAAAGGTGGCCATCCATCTCAATGGTTGATTAAGTCTTGGCTGTCAGATTAAGCCTTGTAAGAATCAAATATGACAATTGATTCATTTCCGCAAAATAAACGTAAACTGTCCGATCTGTTCGAGAAATCTGATTCGGAAGTTTTGAAAGGTTTCAAACCCAAAAGTTCCGAAGGGATAAATGTCTAAGTTCCGACAACCATCCATCTCAATGTTTGATTAAGTCCTATCCATCGAATTGAACAATGAAAGGATGAGTGTAAGGATCAAATCTGACCATTGATTTGTTTCCGTGAAATAAGTCGTCTGATCTGATCCATCCATTCAAGAGCATCGTCAAGATCATGAGATTGACAGTCCCATCACATTGCAGGGCCAAAACATGCTCGTGTATTAATTTTTCATGAGCGGGACGCAATCGAAACCACAATTTTGGAGAAAGGACGCATGTAGGCTCGTAGTGAATTGTGGGGAAAAAAGTGGGTTTCCCTCAAACCACCTTTGGCCGCACCCGCAATCACATGGTCACATGATATCATATCCCATGGTCACAACAACGAAAGATAGGGGAAGGATCTAATGCTACCAGGCTCCACCTCAGAGTATAATCCAACGACGTTGATCAAACAAAATCTGATCGAAGGGTTATTGTTTCATTGTGTGATGTCTTGATCAGTTAGGATTCAGTTACACTAACTAAATCATCGCTCCTGAGTGACTGAATAATTCGTTCCTAAGCATTGGAATCATAGCTCTTGATTGTTCTGAGTTTCCCAAAATGAGTGTTATGATATTCCCGAAATGAGTGTTCTGAGATGGTCAACTTGAGCGTTGGAGATGGGAGTGTAACGGTGGATGAGAACATGAATAAAAGGATAATGTCATGACAGAGTGAGGCTGTTGTTTCTCAGAAAAACAAGTTGAACTGTAAGTGATCTAGCTGAGAACATGAATAGAGCGTGACAATTCAAAAATGAAGAACATAAGCTGGACAGAGAGGATGGAAAGAGACATCAAGTGAAGACGAGCATGAACAGATAGAAGCATAAAAGAATTGCAGAACAGTGATAAGATTGATAAGTCATTGATAAATATTGTATCACTGTAATAAATTTCAGTAAGCAAATATTTATATAGGTTGGTGCCTATGTAACTGGAATTTGGTGCTTCCATCCAGTTGGTGCTGGAACACTCAGGGAGTTGGTGCTTCCTTCTAATGGGTGCTAGAGAAACTAGATATTTGGTGCTCTCAGCAAGTTGTAGCTTGTAAAACAAAGGTGGTAGCCTCACAAAGAGTGGGTGCTCATAAGAATGATAATGTAAAGAAAATAAAGACTGCTTATCATATTAAGAAGAAGAGGTTTTCTCCCGTTATGGGTTTGCTCAGGAATATCTATCTCTGTATACTTCATGTGTGTGAATGATGTTGAATACTCCATTGCTTACTTCCCTGAATTATTATGATCATCATTAAGTGTTCTGTAATGAGTTTAAAATGGGTATAATTGTTTAAGCACAATAACAACTGATTCACCCCCCCTCTCAGTTGTCTAACAATATAGTCATGCTATGTTGTTCTCAAGACCTTATAATTTGCAATAGAATAATGAAGTAGCAAAACTCCAACCATATGAATTGTATTCATGGTCTAGGTAGTAGTGTTGTGGATTATGTGATATTTGATATCCCCATTTCTAACCAAACAATAACTTTTGACCTTTTAAATGATCATGAACCCGATTATGATCATAGACCCTTAACCCTAACTCTAAACTTTTCCATGCACGTGTGTGCCATTGAAGAAAATTCTAATAATCAAAGGAAACCCGATATTTTCTTAAAGTATTTAAATAGTAAATTACATCTCCTAACTTATAAGGACAACATTGAAAACCTCTATCTTAATTTTACAACTACCTGTTCGAATTCTATTAACAAGTTCTCTTTCGAGGTGTCCTATAAAAAGAAGAATAGAACAACGAACCCTTTGTATGATAAAGAATGTAAAACTGCTAGGAAATCCATTAGAGATGCTACTAATGAGTCCTTTAAACTCGATAAGATCAATACGTACAAATCCCTAATTAAAAGGAAAAAAAAAAAGTACAATATAAATAAAAGGAAAGAGAAACTTTTACACCTATCTAAGCTTGATCCTAAGATGTTCTAGACGCAAATTCTAATTCCTAATATTAAAGAAAATAATATGATTCCCTTAAGGGATTGGAATTCCCACCTTAAAAGTATTTACAAGTTCCCTAATGTCATGGACACCATTCTTATTGTTCCTACAGAAGATGAAGTTTTTTCTTTGGATGATAGTGAGTTCAGGGTTAACCGACTTGCAAATGGGAAAGCTAAGGACATTGATGGCTACCAAGCTGAAATTTTTAAAATAGGAGGGCCTATCCTCATCCCTCACATACACAAGCTCTTCAATTTAGCAGTCAAGTAGGGCTTCCCTAAACCCTGGACACAAAGCCTCACTGCACCTATTTTTAAAAGTAGGGATAGAAACATTCCCTCTAATTATAGGACCATTATGATTAGCCTGATTTTAGGCAAGATATACAAAATTATTTTGGAAAAAAATATTATCCTTTGGCTAGAAAGTCACGGTAAAAGAGCTAAAGGATAGGCCAATTTTAGGAGATATCATTCAACTGTGGACCATATTGTTACCCTTAGGATCATTTCAAAGGAGTTCTACAATACTAAAACCAATCTTTTGTGTTGTTTTGTTGACTTCAGAAAATCTTTTTACATGGTTCCCAAGAAAAACCTTTGGGATAGGTTGGAAGAGATAAAAATTCCTTTCTAGTTGAGGGTTGTTTTTATAAGGTTGTATGAGAACGTTATTTCCAAGCTTAAGAACATAGAGGGATGGTCAAAAGAAATTAATTGAAATATTGGAGTCAAGCAAGGTTGTCCCTTGTCTCCTACCTTTTTTGGCATATGCATTGACAAGTTAGAAGAGTGTTTGGAAGAAGTAGGTTGTTTCGGCCCAACTCTCACTAGTATAGTCATCAATATTATTCTTTATGCTAATGATATTATTCTTATGGCGATGAGTCCCAATGATCTTGGAGAGCAGTTAAAAATCCTCAAGGAATTTTTCTCCAATATGGGTATGGCTATTAATATTGTCAAAAAAAAAGGCCTCATCATTAAATCCAATAGATTCACATATGGTACCTTCATATATGAAAACAACAACTTGGAGGAAGTGACTGATTACAAATATCTTGGAATCGATATTTACCACAAGAACAACTGGAATTATAACATTGAGAAAAGGATAAATGGAGGATGGAAAACTTAGTGTGGGTTTGAAAACAATTGTAACTCAACCGATCTTTGGATATGGGATAAGAAAAAACTCCTCTTTGAGACTCTTGTTACCCATGTTATTCTATATGAATGCAAATCTTGGGGATGGAGTATCTCTCAAGAATCATGGAGAAAGAAAGAGAAAATCCAAAAGAATTTTATAACCTATAATCTCAAAATTAAAGGAATACGCTCTATCCTATCCTCCTCTTAGAGGTAAGCCTTCCCCCCATTGAAGGAACGACTATGACTAGGTACCTAATGTATAAGAACAAGTTAAACAACATGGAAAACAAGAGGCTTCCTAAAATTTCTTCAAACTCCAACCTTAACGACCTTTGACTCAAGTGGGGATGACATAAAGATGCCCAGTCTTGGCTAAACCATTGGGGAATCATGGAAGATACCATTATGTAGAATAAGGATACTATTAAAAATATTATTAGATCAAAATTTAAAGAGAAAATTTGGGGCGATAAAGAGTTAGAGGAAAAAATAAAATTAAGTTATTATAAGGAGGTAACCAACCCTAATCTAGAAGATCAAAATGATCTCTCTGTTTTGACAAGTGTAAAGAAACAAATAAGCATTGCTAAAATAAGAACAAATTCTCATGAGCTCCATAGTGAAACTGGGTGTTGGTCAATTCCTAAAACGCCATGGGATGAAAGAGTGTGTCACCTTTGTGACACTAAGAGGGTTGAATATGAAAATCACTTTCTCTTAGATTGTCCAGCCTATACCCAGATTAGATCTCAATTTCAAAATATTTGTCCCACTACAAGCCTTCCTAACCTTTTAACTCAACAAAACTATGGTGATATGGGAAAGCTTCTCTTAATGTTTTTCGAGAACAAAAACAAAATTCTAAATAATTTCAAGTAATCCCTTACCTTCTTAAGGCCCGATAGGCCAATTTGGTCTCATCATCGTCACCACCATCGCCACGATCACCACCACCACCACACCAATACAATGAGTAAAGAAAAAACAAATAATTGATTTCTCTCATTTCGACAGCTTTATAAGTGTATGAAAATGAAGGAAAATGACAAATGTGTAGATACAAGTGCATAGGAAATCAACCTAGAAGCATTGAATAAATCTCAATTATTTTGATTTTGTTTTTTTTCATGTTTTTGGATGCATTCTTTTGATTTTATTTGGCAATAGTATTAACGTTGATTTAATATGTGTGATTAAAAGTTTGAAGAACATTCGTTGCATGAACTAGAAATAATAACTTAAAAAAAATAACTCTTCAAGATGTTACTAAAGCATGATGCCAATGGAGAGTCACAACATAATGAGCCAATAAGGTATTCTTGAGAAACACCACAATGAATTACATGACACAAATATCATAATTAACACCACTTCGAATTACTATTAATTTTCATAGCACCTCTAATAGGAAGAGGGGAAGATTACGTGGAATGCAACTCCCCTACACGTGGCTAGGGTTCCACCATGCTCATTTAGACCAATAAACATGTCAAAGTGAGAAGGGAAACCCCCTAGAAAATGTGTCCCACCTCATGTGTAGGGGGTTTTGAGTGATGCGGGCTACATGATACACACCATATTTTCAAATCATTATAATCTTGGATATAGAGTAAATGGGTTCACCTGACATCCATCTCTACATCTGCGACAATTTTTGGCTTTTATTTCTAATTCAAAGAATATCAATATCTAGGTTTAGAGGAGGAAGATGGAGTTACCTTAATTGTTGGTATTTGAATTTTTATCCAAAGGAAGAAGCTCCATATGCCATTCTAGTTTGGGTGAGATTACCCCATATCCCACTCAACCTTTGGGATGCATATGCCTAATTATTTGGGATGCAGAGACTTTGTTAGGGTTCTACTCTATCCTCTCTAGTAAGGGGTACTTAAGATTCAACCAATTAATATTTGAGGCTATCCTCTTTGAATAAATCCTACTAGGTAGTTGGTGTTTGGTTAATTAATGTAAAAAGGTAAATCCTTATGGAATAAGGCCCACTAGGTAGTTAGTGCTCATTGATATTGGAACCGCTAGTCACTTGGGGTTTGGGTAGTGAGAAACTATTTATAGAGGTATGGAACTATGTAATGTTTTTGTGTGAAGGATTATTGTTTTGGAGTGTTTCTCATTTGGAGGTTTCCCCCTCGAAGAGTCCAATGAAAATTTCTACGATTTTCGAGTATCAATAAAAGGTTTTCTTTTTGTAGGTGTTATATTCTAGTTTGTCTCTTTTATTTACTGCAATATGCATTCCATCATACATTTCTCTTAAATTCTTTGTATTTTCTATACAAGTACACCACAAGTTATTAGAGCACTTTTCTGTGCCTATACACACCCTAATTTTAGATATTTTTTAAAGGCTAGAGACATGTTCCAACCTCTATAAACATAGATATTTGTTATTCTATGGATCAAACAATGGATGAGAAGCATACATATAGGGAATACAAGTGGGGTCACCTATTTAGATGCCCTTGTACACCTCTGTAGATACATGTCAAGTAGTATTGCATTAGATATGATATGTTCATGGAATTGATTTTCCACTTACCCTTGGGTATATTGGAAGCCCCCTAGGTATACTTGAAACCAACCTGATAAAATCCTTCTAATAATTTGTCACTATAGTACACCAAGTATAACACTTGGGGATATCACTCTCGCATACTAGTGAATCAGGTATTATGAATAAGGGTACAATTGATCCTTCTTACTTAGATTAGTGAAAGACCAATCAAGTACTATTGTTGGAAACAATAAGGTATATAAGAGAGTTATAGTGTCTAATGGTCCCTTTCTCTTAGGAAACTGTCAATCCATTATATCCTAGACAACAAAATTCCTATGAAAATTAGCATATCTAGTATTTGAAAATTTCATTAATATAATAATATATCAAAAATAAAAGTTAAAAATAAATTAGGAGTTGTCCTAGGCCTACCTTGACCATTGTGAATGACTGATCTATCTCAAAATAATCCTAGCACGTCATTGATCACATTAGTGCAACTCGTCAATAAACCTTCCAATGGATGCAAGTGGTCTCGTGCTTGCCACTATAATGGAGAACATAATCACCAAGCTAGAAGACAAGATACAATCCCTCATTGAGTCAACTATAGAGAAAAAAAAACATTTTCACATTCGAAGCTGACCTCAACAACCAAATTTCCTCCGTCTAAACCACCATCAATAACCAATTGAAAATTTGGAATGATAGACTAGGATTGATTGATAGTGGGTAATATTCAATAGGTGGTAGTTGTTGTATTGGGTCTTCCTTTAATGACACTTAACCCTATATGGTGCATATATAACCTAATTCAATTTGAACAAGTTCGATGGCTCTGACCCAACAGGATCGGTGAGTCATATGGATCATTACTTTTCCTTACAGGGTATTAATGGTGCACAACCAAAACTACAAGAGGGTGTGTTATTTCTGGATGGGGAGCATTAGCAATGGTGGTAATGGAATAAGAAGAAATATCACAGGAGCATTTCTTAGAACTAGCTTGTGGAGGCCATCTATTCTTGATTTGAAACTGATACTAATTTTTTGGGGATGTTGACCAAGTTGTGCCAAACCAACACAATGGAAGATGTTATTGCTTCCTTTGAGAGATTGGTAATCAAAATAGAATGTATGACTAATGTGTTCTTCAAGGATTGTTTTATAAGTGGTATCAAGGATGAGATCAAAGCACACGTCAAGATGGCTCACCTAGCTACTTGATTGCATGCTTCTCGACTAATAAGAAAGGAAAAAATGGGAGAACGTTAATGCCTAGGCCTTTACTTTAATTATGATGAAAAAAATGTTAAAGGACTTAAATGTAAGGAACACAAAGTATTTGTCATAAAAATGTCCCCATGAGGCACACTCAAGTAAAGTGTCAAGGAAGACACAACGTGATTGGATCTGGAACATATTATACCCCCTCTAAATGAAGTACCCACTCAGGATCCTCCTTGTGAGGAACCCTGAATTTCCCTCCTTGCATTATCAAGAATTACAAATTCTTGGACCTTGAAGTTTGTAGGATATATCAAGGATGGGAAGGTGATTGTATTAATATATTGTGGTAGTGCCCACAATTTTATCCATTGTAGAGTAGTAGAATAAAGACATTGTTATGTCCATGTCATGCACAATTTTCAAATCATGATAGTCAATGGAGGTACTATGAAATGTGGTGGTAAGTGTGAGAATGTGAAACTCAAAATGGGGGACTATATCATGAAATCTAACATGTTTTCCATTGAAATGGGAGGTTGTGATGTAGTTTTGGGAGTAGAATGTGTTGAAATAATGTAACTGCGAAGAACATTCTTATTTTGTTATTGGATTAAATCCCCATTGTGGATTAATCATGTCATTATTATTATTTTTATTATTAGATTAATCCCCATTGAGGATTAATCAAGTTGGTAATTGTATAAGGACCAAATCCCCTTTTGCGGATTGGTCACCGGACAAGTATAATGTGCAAAATAAGAAGTCAACCCCAACAGTTATAATGAAAGGGCCAGATTTAATTATTGGTGGATTTACCCACCCAGTGTGAGAGGTCGGCCCTACCATATGGTGACTCTTCACACGTGCCAGATTGATATAAATAAGAGCCTCGCGCCTCACTTCTAACACACACTTCACTTGCTCATTCTCTTATGAGGCAAGTTGCATTTTCAAGTTGGAGAGAGGAGAAGAAGGGTGGCGCATCTCTTGGAGGAGGATTTTCTGTATTGGTTGAGTTATCTCTTGAACATTTTATAAGCTATTTATGATAAGGAAGTTTTTGCTGGGTTTTCTTCCCCTAGAGGGTTTCCCAGGATAAATGTTGTGTCTATTGTGGATGTGTATTTATCAGTGATCTTGTTCTTATTATGCTATTATCTTATGAAATGAAAAGAAATATAATAATGGCATAAACATTAACATGGTATCAGAGCCAACCTGAAGAAATCACAATCTGCAAGAGGAAAAATGTCACTGTTACCGGACCCCAAAATTAGGGTTTTGAAAAAGTGAGTGTTTTCAGCTATCTATCACCCTAGAAAGTTGCGCCCTACCCCAAGGATCAATTTGGCACCTAGAGCACACCTTTTCAGTGGCTGGATCCTTCGCAAAGTGAAACCCTAGTTTCACAAAGTACCAGAAAACCAGAAAACCAGAGTACCAGAAGTACCAAAAGTACCAGAGTACCAGAGGTACCAGAAGCACCAGTCCAGAAATCCGCATAGAAGATTTGAAGGGGTAAAATTTGGATTTTCTCAAATCTGAAGACACCAGGCTACTCGCCTCAG
>ML804358.1:234486-250022 GCA_009831015.1 Picea engelmannii | reverse complement strand
TTTGACATTCATCTCGCAGGTGCTCACCACTGCCAGGTGAATTGTTTTCATACTTCTGCTAAGGGCATCTGCCACTTTATTTTCCTTTCCTTTAACATGTTTGATTTCAAAATCAAACTCACTAAGGAGGGCCATCCACCTAGCTTGTATGGCATTGAGCTTTGGTTGGTCAAATAGATATCGGAATCCACAATGGTCTGTCATAAGTACAAATTTCCTTCCCAGGAGGTAATGTCTCCACATTTTGAAGGTGTGCACTATGGTGGCCAACTCTAGATCATGGGTCACATAGTTGAATTCATGCTCATTCAATTTTTGGGATTCATAGCAGACTACATTTCCTCCTTGCATAAGGACTCCTCTGATCCCTTCCTTATAGGCATCTGTGCACACGAGGAAGTCATTTTCGGAATCAACGATCTTTAGCATGGTTGCATGGGTCAGAAGGTGTTTTAGGGATTGAAATATTTCTTCACATTCTTGTGTCCACGTGAATTTAGCTCGCTTCTTCTGGAGGGCAGTGATCGGACAACCAATCTTGGAGAATCCTTTTATAAATATCCTATAGTATCCTGCTAAGCCCATAAAGGATCTGATATCTGAAACGTCCTTTGGGGTAGGCCATTCCATGATAGACCTAATCTTGTCAGGATCTACTACTACTCCTTCTTCAGATTTGACATGGCCCAAGTAATGTATTTGCTTCTGGAAAAAGTCGCACTTGCTAAATTTGGCATAGAGATGATGTTCTCTTAGCACTTGAAGCACAAGTCTAATATGTTCCTCATGTTCCTCTCTATTCTTGGAGTAAATTAATATATCGTCAATAAAAACCAGTACAAATATGTATAGGAATTTGTTGAGCACATTGTTCATCAAGCACATAAAAGTGGCAGGGGCATTGGTCAATCCAAATGGTATTACCACAAACTCATAGTGACCATATCTCGTCCTGAAGGTAGTTTTGTGGATGTCTTCACCCTTGATTCGGACTTGATGGTATCCAGATCTCAAGTCAATCTTTGAGAAGATGGAAGCACCTCCCAATTGATCGAACATGTCATCGATCCTGGGTAAAGGGTACTTTTTTTTATGGTTACCTTATTGAGTTGTCTATAATCTATGCACAGTCAAAGGGTACCATCTTTCTTTTTCACAAACAGGACTGGTGCTCCCCATGGAGACACACTGGGTTGGATATAGCCTTTGTCCATCATTTCTTTTAGTTGTAATTTAATCTCAACTAGCTCAGGTGTGCTCATCCTGTAGGGTGTCCTAGACACTGGCACTGCTCCCGGTGCAAGTTCTATCGAGAAGTCAATGTCCCTTCTCGAAGGTAAGCCCGATACCTCTTCCGGAAATACATCGCTATATTCTCTTAGTGTGGGGTGGTATTCGAGGCTTGGTTTGTCATATTCAACTGATTCCAACACTTGTATTGCATATAGGGGACAACCCTTTCTGCAATACTTTCTCATTTGAAGGGCTGATATTCGTCTCACCGAGACAGGTTTTTAGATCCCTTGAAGGGTTATCCTTATTCCTTCTTCACTTACACATTCTAAGGTTTTATGGTAATAGTCCAGTCTAGATTTATATGTGTTTATCCAGTCCATACCAATCAACAGGTCATACGATCCTAGGGGTAATATGTTAAGGGTTGCTTGGGTGGGGAATTCACCCATAGTGAATTGGCAAGCTGGTATGACCTCCACTACCTTTCTTTTGGTGCCAGTGGCTAACTGTACCAACCATGGCTTGGCATGTTTATGTGGCTGTAATTTGCACTTATCAAAAACCTTAGGGGCTATATAACTCAAATTTGAACCAGGGTCAATTAGAATAGACACTAGATGGTTGGTGATCATACCTTCCATCTCCACCACTGAAGCTTGGTGGTCAACTTGTTTATTATCCACGAATGCATAAATTTGCGGCATACTCCTAGCCACATGATTGACGGTGGTATCTTGTTGAACATTGTAAATTCTCCGACTGTTCTGTTGTTGGTGCGGGAAGTCCCTCAGTAGATGTTCTTCTCCACAACCCCAACATTTTAAGGGTTCTTTCTTCAGGTTATCAATCTTTCCTGGGGTAGATCCAAAAGGTTTATTTCCACTCCGGGAGGGGGAATTCTGCTGGTGTACACTTTGGGGTGGGAATCTCATCCTTGAGACCTTTTTATAGTTTTTAAATCTTGGGGATTTAAACCCCTTTTTCACGAATCTCGAACTATTCTTCTGCTTCCATCCTTCACGAGGTTTTGTCCGATGCCCGAGCTGTTCATAACAATATATTTCCTTTCAGATAATATCTTCTAGGGTCTTTGGCTCGTCAAACTCAATCTTGTTTTGATAATCCTTAGGTAGTCCATTGATGAATCGTTGTACCTTTGCCTTTTCTACTTTTATATAGGGTACACACCTCAACAATTCGAGGAATCTGCTGACATAATCCTTTATGGTGCGTTGCCCCAACTTGAGTTCATATAATTCTTTAGTCTTTTCATCAAAATACTTTTCCGACAGATACTTCTTCCTGAACTATTTCTCAAACTATTCCCAAGATAGGTCTTTTTCATGAATCCCTTTTACGTTCTTAAGGTCTTCCCACCAAATGGAAGCCTTCCCATTCAGGTTGAAAGTGGCTACTCGGGCCTTCAAATTTTCTGAGAAGTCATGGACTCTAAAATACTTCTTTAGTCCAAGCAACCAGGCCTCCACTTCCTCTCCCTTCTTTATTTCACCGTCAAAAGAGGGTGGTTTGTCCTTCTTGAATTCTTTGAGATTATGATTTTTGGAATGATTTCACTTCTTCTGTTTTCTTCGGGAATAAGAACTATTTCTGCTACTAGAAGATCCCTCTGATTCGCTAGTTTCCTTTCCATGGGAATCGTCTGACGCTTGTCCCTTATCTCCGGGGTGAAAATTTCTCGAGGTGCTCCTCCCAGTGTGGCCATTTAAAGGACCATGTTTCTGTATCCCAGGTGGGCTTTGACTTATCTTTGTCTGTCGTTGGTCCGCGTGACTAGTGTCAGGTCCATGTTGCAGTTGTCTTTGTATGTCAGATAAGCTCTACAACAAGACTGCATTAATCTTCGTTTGCTTCTCTTGCTCTTTTATCAACCTCTCGTTGTTGGCCTTGTAGCTCTGTAGTTTGACAATGAGGCTTCTCACAGTCTCAGCTAGATCTGGAGGGGCTTCTACCACTCTCCTTTCATCAGACTCTTCGTCTCTATTGTGGGAGCCATCCCTCACTTCATGGTGTGTCACCATTCTATGCATCTGCAATTTCCCATGGTTGATTGTCCACTTGTTTTGCAAGAAAAACACTTGTTGTTAGTCAACATTATATTCAATCACAATTAGTGCATAATTCATATTTTTCAAATGCATACACACAATAGGAATTTTTCATTCTTAACTTTGGCTTTTGATAAGGGGGGGTTAGGATAGAGAGCTACTCTTTTTAAGAGTACTTCAAATGGAGTTCCTGTGCAACTCATCCATGAGCCCAAGTAGGCCAAGTGTTGTAACCATGCTCTGATACCAATTTGTCACACACCCACTATGACCTAATAGATTTTTCGCCTTTTTCTCCTTTCTCTCAAGGGAATAGAATCCTCGAGTTCCTATGAGGTCCTAGCGTAGGCTAGCTCTTCCTGTCAGAACCTTCACTAAACCAATCCACCGATTATTTCATTGAAAATACATCGTGTAAAACTCAATCACCAAGCGTGGGATTCACCTCCATGTGATCATCGGTTATGACCCCGGGCCAAGCCAAGAGGCGCCTTTCGCAATTCGCGACTCAGGGATGCCCGAGAGTCAAGTCCTTCGACTCTTCAAACCCCGAAACCTGAAATCATACCTTCATTGATATTGACAGCTACAAATCTCCCCTTGATCTGACAGTCCTGGCCATATCGGGATTTCGGTAACCGGGAGTTCGAAATGCAAGAGAGTCGAGTATTTTGACTCTTCGAACCCCGAAACCCGAAATCCAATACGCGAGTTCTTGTATGAGATCTGACGGTCCTTGATTATATGGATCCAACGATCCAGATCTCTTCGGAGTTTTGTGAACCGAGAGTTCACGATGCAATGACTCTAGAACTCCTGTCACTCAAATCCACTAATTTCGATATGGGAATTCGTGTAGGAGATCAACGAACCTCATTGATCTGGATCTGACAGTCACTATCCCTCCTGAGCTAAAGGGTGTTGAAGGACACTTAGCCTTGACCTCCTTGCTGTTCTACGAGATCCAATGGCTTACGGGGTTTCAGAGCTTTTCCCGATCTCTGACCGCTCACCACGCGTCTCCTCCGATGGATGGTCCAGATCCTCCCATAGTTTTGTGAACGGGGATTTCGTGACTTGCCAAGATGAGGGGTCTTCCCCTTTCGTCTCCTGGGTGTTGAAACACTGAAATGTCAAAACCTATTCACACCAAGCTAATTCGGAGTTTCGCATACCGGGACTTCGCAACTTGTGACGACGAAGGGTCTTGCCCTTTGGTTTCCCGGGTGCTGAAATGCCGAAATACCGAGACCTATTGCACTAAGCTAATTTGGAGTTTCGTATACCGAGACTTTGCGACTTGGGATGACGAAGGGTCTTGCCCTTTGGTTTTCTGGGTGCCGAAACGTCGAAATGCTGAAACCCATTCACACAGCTAATTCGGAGTTTCGCAAACCAAGACTTCGCGACTTGCGATGATAAAGGGTCTTGCCCTTTGGTTTCCCGGGTGTCGAAATGATGAAATGCTGAAACCTATTCACACTAAGCTAATTCAGAGTTTCGCATACCAGGACTTCGCGACTTGCGACGACGAAGGGTCTTGCCCTTTGGTTTCCCGGGTGTCGAAACGCCAAAATGTCGATGAACGGGTCCAAATACTCTGGGAATTTTAGGACGTTTCCAAGTCCACCCTCCTGCCTATGAAAAGGTTAAGGTTGACGAGCAATAGAGCTCCGACAGATCTTTAAGAGGGTTCTTGGGTAAATTATCCCTAGGCTTGGCAACCTGAGTAAAAGTCTTCCTAATTCGTCAAGCTATAAATTCAGTAGTAGGGGTAAAGTAAACTCGTGGGTTTACTATCATAGTAGTCCTTTCGAGGGACTCACTCCGACTCTGGAGTGCAAGGAAAATTCCCGAGAGAAGTGCCTTCCAGAAATTAAACCAGGGCATAGTGCGAGCCAAGTAGATAGGACAATTCTCAAGGGAATAGACTCGTATTCTGAACCTACTCATTCTATACATAGACCGATTATGGTCATATAAGTATAAGCATGTATCCCTTGTCTCCAAATCAAAACACAGGCAAAGACTTCCATACAGAAACCATTTATGAGCATATAAACATGAGCATGCATTCAATTAAAAAATACAAGACATAACACTTATCAGAAAACACCAAGTGTGATGCGACTGTTGAGAGGGGTGCTCATTTCCACCCAACCGTAGGCTCATTGACTCCAAATGGATTTACCACTAGCCACCCCTGAGCTAGACTATGATTCTTGAGGTTCAATTTTCTACTTCCAACTCAATGGAAGTCAAGGACGAAGGTTACTCTCCTTCTCCTCTGTTCAGAACTCCCTATGTTTCCAAAGTTTCTCTAGTTCTTCCCCATGATCCCTGTCACGCGCGTTCTCTCCCCCTTTACCACACTTCCTATCTTTCCTTTTCTTGCAAGATTGTGTGTGGTGCAAATTTCCCCATCCATGGTCAGGTCTGGGAGCTGTTACAGATGGGCGGTTCACCCCCATCCCCTCATTAACTCTCGAGGAGCCTCCCCACCTACCAATCTGACGAGAAATCCATCCCGGGGTCAGAGAGTTTCTTTGGTCTTTGAGCAAGTAAAACCAGTATGGTACTGGCTCAGTGGAAGTTAACGCAACCATTCCAGGTCCCTTCCACCGCCTCTCATTAACCATCGTGGTCTCTTTTAGCACATCCCCCTCCCAGCATCCATGCAACACATATTCATAACATAATTTACATTCATCGACCTTTCATAAAAAGGTCCGCCAAATCAAACATTCATGTCTTTGAGTTTGCCATAGTTCTTGGCGAATATAGTTATTTTTATAGACTGGGGGAAACATGGTGTTACACTAATCGCCCTAGTAAGGGGTATGTAGGAGTCAATTAATTAATGTATGAGTCCATCCTCTTTGAATAAGGCCCGCTAAGTAGTTGGTGTGTGGTAAATTAATGTAAAGGGGTCATCCTTGTAGAATAAGGCCCATTAAGTAATTGGTACTCATTAATATTGGGACCACTAGTGGTTAGGGCTTGGGTAGTGAGAAACTATTTACAGGAAGCTATATAATGTTTTTGTGTGAAGGAATATTGTATTGAACTACTATTCATTTGGAGGTTACCCTCTTGAAGGGACCAATGAAAATTTATCTCATTTTGGAATACCAATAAACGATTCTCTTGCTATAGGTACTATAATCTAGTTTGTCTTTTTAATTTATGTAACATCCCTGTTACCCAAAACTGCTCTGAGATTGCTTTGATACTAATCTGTAACGTCCTCATTACCCAAAACTGCTCTAAGATTGCTCTAATACCACAATGTAAAATCCCCAGCCAGCCCATGCCGGTCCATGTCACCCAACCTCAACTTCTATAACTTTGAATTAACCAAACTGTAACATCCCCAACATACTACTGAGCAATGCTACTCCAAAAATCCATTGCGCGGATTCTACTCTAAACACAAGTTTGTGTAGTATTACTTGAAGTAGTGCACTCAAATTCGAATTGATTTGCTCCAAAATAAATTTCTCCTTTTAACACAACTTTACGCAGTGGAAGTAACTCAAACAACTACATGCACTAGCATACTGATCACACAACTGTAGATTTTTAATGACAAAAATTAGCAAATGAAATTTATGTCATACACTTAGCAACGCAGAGATAATTGTCTTCATAAATTTCATAAATTCCTTAAACCCTCATTCAGAAATTACCATAAGTAGAAATACACATTGCTAAGAAAAATAGCAGTGGAAATAACACAGTGGACATCAACCCATAACACTCAGAAAATTAGGCAAATGTTAGGGAAAACCTTAATGTGGGGAAACCCAATGAGAGGGAGAGAGATATATTATTCAACTTCTAGGAAAGTACATTACAGTAGCAAAACCACATTTCCAGCAAAGAGAAATACCTCACAGCACCAAAACAGTCTCAATAAATTTTGCCTCATTTTATGTGCAAAAACGTACTGCTGTACGACCTGCTCCATACCTCATTTTCCATGCCCATAGTCAGTTGTATGGACTGTTCCATACGACCCAGAAACAACCAAAAAAAATATGAAATCCACCTCGAAAATCATTCCCAAAACTGCCTCGATTTCTATGCCAAATCTGTACGAACTGTACAGATCCGTACAGTACGACCTCCCACGACAGAAAAATAATTCGGCCCAAAAATCACATAAAATTTTTCTTGGGATTTGTGCCCTAAAAATCTTGGGAAACATGCCCTCTTTCCTCTCTCAAGCTCACTCATAAAATCTCTCTCAATCTCCTCTCGATGTCTTCTCAACATTTGACATGTCTTGCACACTACCCAATGCATTCTTTTATAAACTAAAAATGACATTTTCCCCCCAAAGTGTTTTTTCACCTTACCCAACCCTAAATCCAAGGGCCAAGATTATATCTTGCCTTTTTCAAGATCAAGGGTCATGATCCATTCCCTCCAAAATGAATCACTTGAAATATTAAAGTGATTTCACTTTATTACATAAGTTATTTAATGAAATAAAGTCACTTTAAAAATATAAGGTATACTTTATTAAATAGTCAATTTAATAAAGGAACCACTTAAAAAAACTTTATAAAACTATTACAAAGTTAAGTCACTGGTAGTGTAAATATTAAGGTAACATCCGCATACAAGACAAAACGTGCGGAGTACCTCCCGAGCTAAAAATATAACACTCCCTCTTGGTGAGGGATGTACTCAATGCTATCTCCATCATCTGGTCCCATCACACTGTGCTTTGTAGGAGCTCCCTCTGAACCTAGAGCCATCCTCAATATCTTCACAGAACTCAAACTAGAAGATCTTCTCCTGGAAACATCCTAGAACCCTGAGCTCACTTCATCTTGAGAATTGGTTCGATAAACCTGGCTAAGCCTCCTGCCAGTGCTTAGAAGAGACTCGCTCTCTTCTCTTGGAATGCAAGACTCGAATCTTGGTGCCACCGCAGTCTCAGAAGCCACCTCACACTCCTCATCCGACGTTGAATCATACATCGAAGGTTGTCCTCTCAACATATACAACCTGTCCACCTGGTTACCGATCAACTATAGCTCTACCAGGTCCACTCCTTGCCTGTAGATAAATCAATGTTCCCTCTCAAAAAATACACAATATCCTACATCCTCAACCCTGGAACAAAGAGAACTCCATCAAGCTCCAAGAGTCCCCCAAACTCGAGTTGGAATCTAACATTCCCAACTCCACGTACAACTTTCACCATACCACCTTCATTTACCACTTTTTAGCTAGGACCAATCTCTATAAAATCTAGGAATACTCACCAGATTCCTGTCATGTGGATAGAGGCTCCGCTATCCACAGTCCATCTGATATCATCTCCAAATCCTCCATTGTCGACACTGGAAACTAGGGTCACCAAAGAAAATTCCTTATCGAACTTTGAAGCAAAGTCCTCCAAGGTTGTTGTAGCAGTTGTCTCATGCCCTTTTGGTTCCTTCTTCTTCTTCTTCCTCTTAGGACAATGAGAGGCAAGGTGCCCCAACTAGTTACAACAACAACATCTGACTTTACTAAAGTCCCTTCCGAATTTTCCTTTCTTCTTGCTCTTTGCTGCAAGAGCAACATTCTCATCAACTCTGTCTATCTTCTGTTCACTGCTCTGAGATCTTTCTCGGATCTCCTCCTGAGTGAAATCATCCCACAACCTACTCCAATCTGGTAGATGCTCACGTCCCACCGCACACTTCACGAAGACTTCCCATTCTTTGGTGAATCCATTTAAGGCTATCCTCACCAACTCAAAATCTGTAATGACCTCTCCAATAGCTGTCAGCTCATCTTTTACTTGAGCCACCCGGGTAAGATAAGAAGAGACACTCTCCTCCTTCCCCATCTTGATATAATGTAGCTTGGCCTTCAAGGCCATCTTTCGGTTCTCGTTCTTCACCTCAAACAAGATTTTAAGTGCATCCCACATCTCCTTTGCAGTCTTTTTCTCAGTCAAGTGTGGGATAAGGTGATCCTTCACCCCATCCAGAATAATCCTCTGAGCTTTGGCTTCATTGACCTCATGCAAGTCCGAAGCCATAGGATTTTCTACGGGAGCTGCCACAACAGAGTTGACATAGTTATAAATTTTGTTCTCCTTGAGAACAATTGACAATCATACCTTCCACTGCAAATAGTTGGAAATGCCATCCAACTGATCCTCATATCTAATGCTTGCAGCCATATTCCCTTTCACAACTCAAGGAAAAAAATCACACCCTTTTGCCCAAAAATCACACTGCCCACTATCAGAGACAAAGCTTTGATACCATGTGTTGACACTCAGAACTGAAATGGGTTGTGGAAAATCAATTCTGAGGTAACCTCAAACCACTTTGGATTGGAAAGCTGCCCTCCCCCAACCCGAGAGGGATCTCTAAAAAAATGTCACAAAATAAATTGAAGTAAACGTGAATAAGATGGGCAGATTTATGGGTAAATGATGGTCTTGGATTTTTGGAGTTTGGGGGTTAAACCAGGGAAATGGTCCATTGGGCATGGAGTCAAATGAAAACTGAGGAAAAGAGACAATAGCAGAGATCAAATAACTTATGGAAAGTGAGGCAAAGTAAGTCTATCTTTCAGCGCTTTGATAAATCATGATGCGGTAGCGGAAAGAAAAAGGAAAGGCCGATGTAGAAAAAGATACATGCATAATTCTGAAAATGCAGATTGGTCTTACACCGCTGATAGCTGGTGCAGAGGAAAGACAATAAACAATTACAGAAAACCCAAATCCATTCGTTATAGTAGTGGTCGTACTAAAGTATAACGAAGCACATCGGTTAGAAGAAAACAAAATGTAATGCAGTCGTGATRGATTAAGGAAGACATAAAGATATGGTAAAGACAATATCAACTATGAGTAAGGAACATCTATAATGAAATCCGAACAGATTTAACACAGCTGAAAAGAAGAAAAACATGCTGAAAGAAATCGACCGTGATGAATCTCACAGTCGAAAGCAAAAATCGTCTTTATTACTCCAATCTGGTTTACAAAATAACTCAGTCATTACAATGGAAACCTTCTCGACAGAGGTTTTCTCCCTAGTGTTGCGCTCATGCGCCCCCCTCCTTTCTTTTTTGTTACCTCTCCCTTCTTTTAAAAGAGAAAAATCTAAAACAAAACTCTTAGTGTTCTGGGAATCCGAAACGGTTCCTCTTCATGGAAAATTTCGACTGCCAGGTGTTCTGTCGTATGCTCTGCAGGCTACTCGAACCGCTACCAATGGCTTTGACAAATGGACAAAATGGTCCCTACAGTTGTAATGGATTTCTCCCTGGTTGCCCGTCAATTCTATAATCATTATTCAATATATATGAAAAATAACAGTCTTGATGATCCACGATCATTATTCAGGAGAAGCATGACTGCGTTGTTGATAGGCCGCAAGATCCACATATACCACTTCGAAGAGTATGGCTTTGCAGCAAATTTGGATCCAAACTTTGTTCTGCCAAATTAATAATACATCGAAATAGAACCACTGCTGGATGATTCTCTAGCTCTCTTATATCCAGAAATTAAACTTGTATTGTCTCTGGAACCAATGGTGTCTCCCCATCACCAGAATCAGCAAGGACATGCCCAGATATTAGTAGAATCCAATGAAGCTCCTCTAGAATACGAGGGTGATCCGCTCGTACACCTCTGCTCTGATTAAGCAATGACCATGTTTCAGAAAATGACATTGCAAGAAAAGGTATACTTTCACCAGGTGCAACACGTGAAATCAGAGCAAATGCACTTAATCGCTCATCTCTAGATGCAACAAAAACTTGCAACTGTTCATTAGAATCTCCTTCATCATAAGCAGATGTCGCAACAGCTAATCAACAAATGAAATCAGGGAAATACAGCTAAGAGAAAATGGTTAATTAAATTCCTCACCAAACAGTGCTTTTAGAGTATATTTAAATACCATCTATATTTACCAAGGACTATGATCTTATCCACTGCATTCGGCTTTAACATATGAAGTTATAACAATTTTTGCTAAATTATCTTTGCATGGGCAAATTTTATCATGTTTTTCAAACTTTTTTTTTTATTTTTTTATTTTTATTTTCCCCAAACATAAACACAAGACTTCGACAATAATCCCTCACCATAATCGATGCTCAATAGTTCTACTCAACCATACAGTTTATTCATTTCTTCAGCAAAGGTCTTCTTTATAACTTCTCGCTTCGACTTAAGAGTTGTTGTCACAAGACCCGTTTCTGGTGTCCATGGATCAAGAAGTAACTTGATCTTTGAAGGAATTTCAAGTTTATCAAGCTGTGCACTCTTTCCAACCTCTAAAATTGAGCTCTGAACTTCTTTAATCACTTCACTCTTCTGACACAGGTCTGAAAAATCTTTGTAAATGATTCCTTCTTTCTGAGCCCAACTTTCTAGAGCTTGACGGGATGGAACAACAAGAGCAACACAGTAACCGTGGAATGGGTCTGCATGTAACATGACATTGTCCAAATAATGGCACACTGCCAAAGCTGCTTCCAGCTTGCCCAAATAAACATATTATCCATGTTGAAGCTTAACTATGTCCTTTTTACGGTCAATAATCTCAAGGCAGCCATCAGGATGAAATCTCCCTATGTCACCGGTATAGAACCATTGCATTCCTCTCTCATCCACCTTGTAGGACTCATCAATTTTCTCTTTGTTCTTGAAATAGCCAGAGTTACATGGGGACCGCCAATAACTATCTCTTCTTGCGACATTGGTGAATCTGACGTCAAATACACACCTCCTTCCCAATCAATCAGCTTAACATAGGAACAGGGAAGTGGAGGACCAACACGACCAACAATCATATCATCCCATTCAGAGAAGGTTGCACCAGCACAAGTTTCAGTGAGACCATATCCCTGCCCAATTGGTGCCCCGAAGAAAATGTTGATGAATCGTTATGTAGATAAGCGAGGATGGAATCCTGCAACCCAACAATAATAGACAGACCCGAATCTAAGTTTATCCGGGAAGAAAGCCGCCAATATCTGTGCCACCACATGGAAGCGGAGCAACTGCTAAAACCTCCTTTTTTCCCATGGCCTGTAATATATTTCCGGATCTTTGATTTGAGCCTTGATTTCTAGAAACCAATATTCCTTTGTCCTGAGAATGCGTTGTTGTCTCTCTTTGTATCCTGCAACTCTCATTACCCTTTCACTATATCTTCGTCACCGGTGATCCGGATTATTTTCGACACAAAATGAGAGCGGAGATATAATAAAGAAATGCACAGAGATATTGCAGATATTCAATAATATAATAGAAATGTATCAGAGATGCAATCATAAACACAGATATACAGTAATACACGATTTCTATTAATAAGAGAAATGTACAGAGACTGTAAAAATACAGAGTGAAACACTCGCTAGAATGGTGACAGCTTATCTCTGAGAAGAGATGTGACGGCTACTCGCATTCGCAAGAAGATGGTTACAATGAGGCTCTGGAGGCATTTTTACAATAATCAGGAATGCCAAAAGTCCTAGACATCCAAAAACCTAACCCTAGGAGATGAAGCACCAAAAGTCATGTGGGCCCCATTTGGGTAAGTTGGTGCATCAACTTCCCAGGGTCGTAACTTTTGCATATGATCTACATTTTAGGTGTGTGATAGCTCGTTGGAAAGGTATCGTCGAGGAGATTCATTTTGGGGGCTCAATTATTCCTTTAGCTATCATTGAGAACCTCGATCTCGAAAAACCTTCATTTGGACCCTCAAAATGGCCCCGTAAGTTAAAACCTGCTAAAAATAGTAAATTGCCAAAATGGCCAGAAAACTGTTTTGAGCCATTTGGAAAAGGTGGGTGGCCACCGATATCCACCTGGATCAACCGACCTTCTAACCGTCAGAAGCTCCAGCAATGCAATTCTAAAGTTGTAGACAACGGATTCTTTTGTCAGCTGCCCTGGTAATCCTCTTCGAGCTGAATCGTGCAGAAAATGTATCATTTCCACGGGAGTTTTTATTCCATTATGCAGAAACGATTCTACCATCTGTGTGTTTTCCAGTCCGCGCCCCTTCGCAATGCAGTCTGATAGATTCTCTTTATTATCTGCCTATCCTCTGCAAAATACAACACCAGTAATGTTTTTCTCCCTTGAGATTTTAGGGGAAAAACAATGTTGTCGGTTACAACGCACGTTGTTTGCATGACATCCATTGGAGGAAGGTATTTGGTATTGTTTGTTGAAATAACGTCTTCCAAAATTACAGGCTTTAAAAGATTTGTATTTATAACATTCACCTTTAAATCTGATGTCCAGAGGCGGTCGAAGTTGTCTTGAGGATGCCTGTTTGCCGTCAAGTTTCCATGAATATCAGTTCTCCACATTAAAGTCCACAATGTTCCTGGCTTAGCCTGTCCATACATGCCACCTCGGAGGGTTCTCAACATCAATAGCACTGATAAGAGGATCATCGTTCACAGAGGTTTTGATCAAGCAAACATTAAGATCACTACGCCATCGTTTGTCTAAGACCTCACCATATGCACTGTGCCCATGCAATATGCCAGGGTTTTTCCCGTCCTATTTTATGTGAATAAACAACTGTTAGAGGAACATAAGTATGATCCATGGAAAGTACATCTCGTTGTTCGCACGCATAAAATTCAGACAGGTCATTCCAACATTGTTGAAAACTTCCATGACTAGCCCACCAAAACTCTAGAAAACTCATTCCCTGCTGGAAACACATTGCTGATAGAAACCACATACTCTCTGCATCTGAAGTCTTAGGAGTAAGTGATTTGGCAGACAACAAACAAGCAGCATGAAATATCACATACGACACTACCAACACTGAATGCCCGCATAAAACATGCAATCATAACTTCATAGTTCAGTCATTTAGTTTGGATCTCAAGAATAGTCACAGGCATGACAGAAGAAATGTATAATCAACATTTTCAATAGTGAGAACTTCCACCCATCAAAGTTCAAAATGCACATGCCTCTCTTAGCAAGAGAGTTTTAGAGAATCGGAAAAAGTTTAAGACCGGGCTTATTTCCATATACCCAATCACGAAATGGGAGTTGATCATGGCTATTACTACAGATATAATCATGAAAAGGAAATCGAGAGATAGAATCACAATACTGCTGAAACTTATGGAATTCCTAGATACTACCTGTAAACAGTACGAAGAACCCCAAAGGAAACTTAGGATAAAAAATACTGAGTAGAGCAATTTTGATATCTGTTACAACACCATGTATATTTTTAATGACAAAAATCAACAAATGAAATTTCTGTCATACACTTAGCAACCTCGAGATAACTATCTTCATAAATTTCATAAATGCCTTAAACCCTCATTCATAAATTACCATAAGCAGAAATACACATTGCTAAGAAAAATAACAGTGGAAATAACATAGTGGACAACAACCCATAACACTCAGAAATTTAGGCAAATGCTAGGGAAAACCCTAATGTGGGGAAACTCAATGATATATATATATATATATATATATATATATATATATATATATATATATATATATATATATATATTATTCATCTTTCAGGAAAGTACATTATAGCAACAAAACCACATTTCCAGCCAAGAGAAATACCTCACAGCACCAAAACAGTCCCAATAAATTCTGCCTCATTTTTTGTGCCAAAACATACTGTTGTACGTCCCAAAAACAACCAACAGAAATTTGAAATCTGCCTCGAAAACCATGCCCAAAACTATCTCGATTTTTGTGCCAAATCCGTACAGCTGTACGGATCCGTACAGTACGATCTCCCACAACAGAAAAATAATTCGGCCCAAAAATACAATTTTTTTTCTTGGGATTCGTGCCCTAAAAATCTTGGGAAACGTGCCCTCTTTCCTCTCTCAAGCTTACTCAGAAAATCTCTCTCAATCTCCTCCCGATGTCTTCTCAATATTTGACATGTCTTGCACAATACCCAATGCATTCTTTTATAAACTGAAAAATGCCATTTTCCCCTCAAAGTGTCTTTTCATCTTCCCCAACCCTAAATCCAAGGGCCAAGATTAGATCTTGCCTTTTTCAAGATCAAGGGTCATGATCCATTCCCTCCATAATGAATCACTTGAAATATTAAAGTGATTTCACTTTATTACATAAGTGCTTTAATGAAATAAAGTCACTTTAAAAATAGAAGGTACACTTTATTAAAAAGTCACTTTAATAAAAGAACCACTTAAAACAACTTTATAAAAACT